>JAQZBX010047442.1:0-10613 GCA_029593785.1 Cabassous unicinctus
GTTGCAATGTCCTGAAAAATGCCCCCGTATTACACCTGTTTTTCCCTCTCCCTGCCCTCAGAACCTCCAGTGGCCACTGCTTCCATATGAATTATATGATTTCTTCCATTGGTAGAATCACAATAAGTCTATAGTAGAATACCAGTAAGTCTATTTTAGTCCATAGTTCATTCCCCAATCCTGAGGATTCTGGGATGGTGATGTCCACTCCACCTCCAATTGAAAGGGGGCTTAGATCCCATGGGGAAGATTGACGGGACTCTCTTGCTTGCAGTTATAGACTCTCTCAGTTCCTTGGTGTTGCAGTTGTTCATCATCTCCTCCTTGTTAGTTGTACTGGCTGAGACCAAGGACATGGAGAGTAGGTGTTGCAACTCTGTTGAGAATCAGGGCCCAGCTGGCACATGGACAGCCCAAAGATTTAAGTCTCTTGGACATATACATACCAACTCTAGTACTAATTATAGGTTCAAATAGAAGTACAGAAGAGCTTTGTGTAGGGAAACCACAACTGAGTCTAACTCTGTCACACTGGGGAGTATAAATTCCAAAGTAGGGCCTACTGGCAAGGCACCAAACTCCTGAGCTACCTGCCCTGACTATAGTGTCTGGATGTCTCCAGAGTCCTCAGGAGCCCTGCTATTTGGGGTAGTATCTACTTTGACAGTCAATGAGATCCTGCTGAGATGTGCATAAGCATAATCTCTGGAGTGAGCTCCCAACTCACTTTGAAGTCTTTTAGCCATATAACCTCATTTGTCTTTACTTTTTCCCCATTTTGGTCAAAGCCTTTTTCCAGTTGCATTGCTAGTTGGTGCTTGGTAGTAATTCCTCAGTTCCAGGGAGGCTCATCCCTGGGAGTCATGTCCCATGCTGGAGGAAAGGTAATGTATTTATATGCTGAGTTTGGCTTAAAGAAAGGCCACATTTGAGCAACAACTCCCAGGAGGCAACTCTTAGGCACCCTATAATACTAGGCTAAGTTTCAATTTCAAGAGTAAAGTTCACATGCATGGTCATCAATATCAAGGGCCCATCAATGGACCATTCTCCTTCACTAGTCATTGCCCCTGTACTCGGGGGATTCTTGCTGATCCATTAGAGAATGTGGCAGAGGTCCCCAGGATGGGAATTTGATATTCCTTCAGTTATTGTGTGACTCTCCACCCACCATGACAATGTCCCATGAACATTTGAACACATTCATATGCCTTATATGTATGCCCAAGTGAGCTTCCTCCCATGTATCCCCCATCACTGACACCCCACATCAATGATCCTCCTCTGCCACAGTTTGTAACCCTTCTGTGATCCAAAACTTCTTCAAAAATGAAGCCAGGGAAGCAGATGTGGCTCAAATGATTGGGCTTCCACCCCCAGTTTCAGTTCCCAGTGCTTCCTGGAGAAGGTGAGCTGGCACAACGGGCAGGTGCGGTGTACTGATACAGCAAGATGATGCAACAAAAGAGATGCAAAGAGGAAAGACAATGAGAAACACAACAAACCAGGGAGCTGAGGGGGCTCAAGCGATTGCCTCTCTTCCAGATGGGAGGTCCCAGGTTCAGGTCCCAGTGCCTCTAAAGAGAAGACAAGCAGACACAGAGAGCACACAGTAAATGGACAGAGAGAGCAGACAGAGATTGCAAACAATGAGAGGGGTGGAATAAATAAATAAATCTTTTTTTAAAAAATGAAGCCAATAAAATAGTCAAATACAATTAACAAGAAAATGAAATAATGAAAGTTTTAAAAATAAGAAATAAAATACAAAAACTTTTTTTAAAAAATTAAAATTTGGGATAATAAAAAATAATGAAAAAATATTTTTTTAAAAATTTTTTGACATTTTGCCTTTCATCACTGTAAGATCTGTTGTCCTATATGTACAATGACATTTTCTTCCATTTATTGCTCCAGTGTCTTACTTTTTTCATTTTGTCCTCAAAGAAGTTTTAGGTTACAGAAACGTCACATACTGAATAGAGGGGACTCCCATGTACCCAAAGTCCTCTCCCTTTTCCCCCTTCCCCTATTAATAGCATTTTATATGTGGATGGTACATTTGTTACAGTTGATGTACAAATATTGAAACATAGCTACCAACCATGGTCAATGGTTTACATTATGGATTATATTTTGGACCATACACTTTTATAAACCTTGATACAATTCAACATGGCCTGTATCCATCATAGATCATATAGAACACTTCCATCGCCCCCAAAATGCCCCCATTCCATCTATTCTATTCCTCCCTCCCCCTCCTCTCAGGACCCATGGCAAACACCAGGCTTCACTCCTTGAAGGACAAGATTCATAGGTACTTGCAACAACACTGAGGGCTTGACACACTGGTCTGCCTTCCCCTGTTAGGCACCACCCATGCTCTCCATGTCTCCTGCCTCTCTGTTTGAGAGCATAGCAGGCCTCCCCAGGATGGGAGTCCACCACCTTGCCACTCATTATGTGGGTCTCCACCCACTGTTATAACACACTATTGCAAGATGAACACTCACACACTCCCTAGAAGCCTGCCCCATGTGTGCCCTGTCCTGAATGCCCCCCACATCCAACACCCCAAACCAGCAACCCTCACTTGCCATATTGCCAGAAGAGCATTCCCAACATTGTAGTTTCAATCATGTACCCGCCAAACCCCTTTAACCAAGAAACACTGAGGGAAAAAAAAACATAGAAGTGAGAGGTAAATCTGCAAACAGCACCAGTCTTAGACCAGAGCAAGCAGGGCCTCTGTCAGGGTCTCCATAACTCGGGAGGTTCTGTGCTTCCTGGAAATATTCTAAGTCTCTCTCTGGTGCTTGGGACCCACTGGGGTTAGCAGTATCATTTAGGCAGGGTGACCTAAGCTTGGACAAAGACCTGCAGGGGCTCCAATCCCTGTTTTTCCCCTTTGGGGTGCTCTCAGACCCTCTACCCCACATGTGGGATTGACCAGATGTCCTGAGGAGCTGGGCCCTAGTACCAGATGTGCAGCCTGGCAAGTGGAATGCTTTTGTTGGCTGGCATAGTACTTCCTCCATGGGGTTGCATAAGATGGGGCTGCCATCTTTTGGAGACACTCACTCATCTCAGACCCAGGCTAACGATGGTCTGCCCAGACCTTGGGGCTGGGCCACATGTGTGGTCTTTTGCATCAGCAATTGCCCACCCATGTTCTGACTAAGGTGCTGCCTTCAGTCTACAGCACCCGAGGGCACCCCACTACTGACACTCAGGGCAGTTACCCACCCACTCTGCATGTTCTGCGCCATGTGTCCAGTAATCCTCTGGGAGCAGTTGAGCCATCTCCAAGGTCTTCAGAGACCGTTGCTCTACAACACCAAAAGGCCCTTCCGACCAATGTGCGTTCTTGCTGCCAATGGATGTGGTGATTTCATGCCCTTCTAGGTCAGTCTAAAACCATCCCAGATTAAGGACTGCCCTTCTCCTTCCACCTATGTGCCCCTCATCTACAGGTGGCAGTGTGGAGATGACTGGGGTGTAGTCAACATTGAAAGGAATCAAATGCTCAAGTGCCTAGAGAAGCTAAAAGAAAACATAGTTATAAGATGTATTCTTCAATGTTTACACTATGAAATTCTAAAGTATGAATCTAATGTAACTGTAATACTTTCTTGCATACCCCAGGTAAGACTTGCATTTGTGGTCATCGTCAATAAGGAAACATAGCAACAACCTTTGAGAGTAATTAGAAGCCACAGGTGGTAAGAGGGATGGTACAAGGTCATAAGTAATGATGTAACTAACCAGCAGTAACTACATGGTATTAAAGATCTGCAGAGGTAAGATCATATTGTTTCAGTAAAAACACATTCTAGGAGGCATGGCATGGTAATCACAGCGGTGCTACCTTTTTCTCAGGGGGAAATGTAAAATTAGCCAGGAATGACAAATTTGACAATCAAGAACATGAGAGATGGCTCCTGGGCCCGAACAGGGTAAGCTGTGCCTGAGTCTTCACGTGACCAGATTAGACAGTAAACAAATACATAATACCTCATCTCTACCCATTATTCTAAATCTTCATCGATAAATTACTATAGCTCACCTGGGCCCATTAATTCTATAATAATTTTTATAATAGCCTTTTTGAGTGCTAACTTACCTGCCATAAAACTCACCCTTTTAGAACGTACAATTCAATGGTGCCTAGTATATTCACAGGGTGTACAGCCATGACAATTATCTGACTTTAGAACATTATCATCACCCCAAAAGAAAGGTGAACCCATTAGCAGTCACTTCCCATCCTCTTTTCCTCCTTCTGCCACCAAGTCCCAGGCAACCATGATTTGCCTATTCTGGACATTTCAAATAAATTGAATAATACCACATATGGTCTTTTGTGAGTGGTTTATGTCACTGAGCATGTTTTCATGGTTCATCCCCATTGTAGCATGAATCAGTACTTCATCCCCCTTTTTTTAAATCCCCCCCCCCGCCCCGATGGCTCCCTTGTCTGTTTGCTCATTGTTTTTGCTCGTTGTCTGCTCATTTTTTCTGCTCGTTGTTTGTTCATTGTCTGCTCATTTCTCTTTCATTTTTATTTTTTAAAGATTTATTTATTTATTTTATCCCCTCCCCCCAAGATGGCTCCATCGTCTGTCTGCTTGTTGTTTGCACTCGCTGTCTACTCTCTGTGTTTGCTCGCTGTGTCTGTTCACTGTGTCCACTTGTCTTCTTTAGGAAGCACTGGGAACCAAACCCAGGACCTCCCATGTGGGAGGCAGGTGCCCAATAGCTTGAGCCACACCCACTCCCTGCTCGTTGTGTCTCCTTGTTGCATCAGCTCATTGCGTCAGCTCATTGCATCAGCTTATTGTCTGCTCCTCTTCTTTAGGAGGCACCAGGAACCGAACCTGGGACCTCCCATGTGGGAGGCAGGTGCCCAACTTCTTGAGCCACATCCTTTTTCTGCTCATTTTTATGGTTGGTTGGTTAGTTGTTTTTTGCTCGCTGTCTGCTTGTTGTTTGCATGTTGTTTGCTTGCTGTTTTTTGTTCACTGTCTGCTCATTGTTTTTGCTTGATGTCTGCTCATTGTCTGTTCATTGTTGGTTTGTCTTCTTTAGGAGGCACTAGGAACTGAACATGGGACCTCCCATGTGGGAGGCTGGCACCCAACTGCCTGAGCCACATCCACTCCCCAGTACTTCATCCTTTTTATTTATTTAGTTTTTAAGATTTATTTTATTTATTTATCCCCCCCGTTGTTGTTTCTGCACTCTCTGTCTTGCTCTCTGTGTCCATTCACTGTGTGCTCTCTGTGTCTGCTCGTCTTCCGTTTTTCTTGTCTTCTCTTTAGTAGGCACTGGGAACAGATCCTGAGACCTCCGATGTGAGAGAGAGGTACTTAATCATGTGAGCCACCTCAGCTCCCTGGTTTGTTGTGTCTCTCATTGTCTCTTCTCTTTGTGTCTTTTTGTGGTGCCAGCTCTCCGCACAGACCAGTTCGCCACGCGGGCCAGCTCGCTTTCACCAGGAGGCCCCGGGAAATGAACCTGGGACCTCCCATATGGTAGACAGGAGCCCAAGCACTTGAGCCACAGCCGCTTCCCTCATCCTTTTTAATTGCTGAATAATATTCTATGGTATGGTGTGATGGTTAGGCTAATGTGTCAACTTAGCCAGGTAATGGTGCCCAGTTGTTTGGCCAAGCAACCACTGGGCTAATTGTAATACAAGGACATTCCATGGACTTTAATTATCACTGAGTTGATTGCATAGATGGCTGGTTATATCTGCAATCAACCAAGGAGATTGCTCTCAGCAATGAGTGACATCTTACATGATCAGTTGAAGGCTTTAAAAAGGGAAGAGATTTCAGCATTCAGAGAGAATTTCCAGCTCTACTTTGGACAGCCAATGTCTCCTGAGAACTCAAGGACCTTCATCAGAGCCCCTGGTTTGTAGCCTGCCTGTGGAATTTGGATTTGTGCATCCTCACAGTCACGTGACAGAACTTTATAAAATCTCATACTATTTATTCCTGTCGGTTCTGTTTCCGACACATTTTGTTTATCCATTCATCAGCTGATGGAGCTATTATTAATAATGACTTTATGAATATTCATGTACAAATTTTGGTGTGGACACAGGTTTTCACTGCATATATTCCTATGAGCGTAACTGCTGTGTAATGTGGTAACTCTGTGTTTACTCTTTTGAGGAACTGTCACAGCATCTGCACCATTTTAACTCATTAATTTGATTTTGGAAATTTGTGCTCATCTCGCTGATTAGTTCTCTCAAATTCTGCATCTCTTCCGGGACTTTGATGTATTCCTTTTCTTGGACCATGTCTTCTATTTTCTTAGTATGGCTCATAATTTTTTGCTGGTGTTTAGGCATCTGGTTAGGATGTAGTTTATTCAGATGCTCAATCTCTTTCTCTTTTATAGGGATTTAGTGGCAGGAGGCTGTGAGTTACCACAGCTCTTTGATTTTTGGCTCAACCTGGATTGTTAGGATTGTCCTGCTGGTTGCTCAAAACTGGACACTGGACCCAGTAATTGGTTGTAGAGTTGCTTTCTAGGGCCTTGGGCAGGGAGGCTATAGAGGGCAGGAAAAGCCTCTCCTACTTATTTTTAATTTTCTTATGTGCACTTCCTTATTCTGCCAGGAGATGGAGCTCTTTGGCAGCTCTCAGTTCAATGCCTGGTCGGAGTGTATTTGTTGTAACACAGACCAGATCAATGTGATGGAGCTTCCTGTCTGGAGGCTAAGAGCCTTGTAATTCAAACTTTCTGAAACAATTCTCCAGTCTTCTTTGGCAGCCACCTCCCTTTTCCCAGCTAGGAAATATTTCCACTCCCCTCTGAGTCCTCAACAATCAGTCCCTGTTAGTAGAGGATCTGGGAAGTTTGTGTATCTTTAGCCCCTTGCAGGCTCCAAGGCAAACAATGGCACAGCCCCACCTGGCCTGGAAGGCTCTCAGGACACGGCAGACCAAACCTGCGAGTCAAAAGCCAAGTCAGCCCTAGGCTCTCTCTCCCCTCTCCTGTGGAGTCCTCAACAATTATTCCAGGGGTTCTGTCCTCGTGATTTCCCTCTTTTGTCCCTCTCTCCTCTTGGTGGTGTGCAGCCTTCACCTGCTGTCCTAAACCCTAGAAGATCTTTTTCAGGGCTGTTTCAGCCTGTCCTCTAGCTATTTTTCTGGAGAAGACATTTCCATGTCTTACTAGTCCGCCGTCTTCCCGGAAGTCTTCTGCACCATTTTAAATTCCCACCAGCAGTGTATGAGGGTTCTGATTTCTCCACATCCTCACCAACATATGTTATTGACTGACTTTTTAAAAAAACTTTTTATTGTAGTAACCTATGTACTATTCAAAATTTCCCACTTTAATCACTTTCAGGTATACAATTCAGTGGTATTAATTACATCCACAATACTGTGCTACTATGACCACCGTCTACTCCCCAAGCTTTTTCATCACCTCAAACAGAAACCCTGTACCTATTAAGCAATAACTCCGTGTTCCCCTCACCACCCAGCCTCTGGGAGCCTGTAATATACTATCTGTCTCTACGAAGTTGCTTATTCTAGGTATTTCATACCAACAAGATCATACAATATTTGTCTTTTTGTTTGACTCTCTTTTTGATTCTAGCCATCCCCAGTGGATGTGAAATGGTATCTCATTGCGGTTTGTTTTGTTTTGTTTTAATTTTTATTCTATTACCATATAAACAACCTAACATTTCCCCTTTTAATCACATTCAGATACATAGGTCAGTGCTATTAATTATGTTCACAATGTTGTGCTACCGTCACCACCATCCATACCAAAATCTTCCCATTGTTCCAAATAGGAACTCTGAGCATTCTAAGTCTTAACTCCCTAGCCTCTATCATTGTGGTTTTAATTTGTATTTCCCTAATGGTGTTATGCATCTTTCCTTGGGCTTATTGGGCATTTATAAATCTCCTTTGGAGAAACGTCACATTCTTTGCTTACTTTAAACCAGGTTATTTGTTGCCCTGTATGAAAGAATGCCAGTGAAATAGACTTGGTCCATGGCAAGCCAGAGTTATGAAGAAACAGGAACTGTGGCCTAGATGAGGAAACGTGTGCAGAAATAAAGAGTGGACAGAAAATAGAGTGTTGGGGAAGCATAGTCAGTTGGTAGAGAGTGGCGAAAGGAGCAGATATACAGGGTTGCTGAAACACTTCAGTGGCCCAACGCTAGAGGGAAAAAGCAGAAACTTCTGCCGATGTCCCTTTAGCCACCGTGGTATCAGATGCGCGCACCTGTTTCTCACCTTCCTGAGATCTGTTCAGCTCCCCTTAGGATCTTTAAAATAATGTCCCTATTAAATGAACTTATCTGAGAGCCTGTTCCTTCTAACCAAAGGAGGCAAATAAAACAGAAAGAGAGGGAGAAGGGAAGGGCATTCCTGGCACAGAATTGGGCATGGGCAAATGACACAGCCAAAGTCATCTAAGAGTCTGGAATATTTGAAAAGATGAAAAATGAGATCCAGAAGGGAGGGAAAGACTGAGAGAGAGAGGAGGAAAGCAGTCAGAAGTACAGGAATGCCAAAGGTGGCCCTGGAGGAAACTAGAAGAGGCTGCTCAGGGAGGTTTCTGGGAAGAGGGGCCAAGGTGCACAGCTTTATGACCTGGGTTGCCAAGAGTGTGCCAAGGTTTGATTCTCCTGAAATTGGGTTTAACGCCCAGAGAATCCAGGCTTAAAGGACCTTGTTTCTTTTGAGCAGAGATTCTCAAATGGTGGTTCCCGCACCAGCTACATCAGCACGGCCTGGGAACTTGCTAGAAATGCAAATTTTCAGACCCCACTCCAGACCCACAGAATCAGAAACTGGTGGTGGGGCCCAGCAGTCTTTGTTGAACAAGACTTCTGATGCAAGCTAATATTTAAGAACCATGTTCTGGAAGCTGGGAGAGCAGCCTTCTGCTGGGACCCAGTAGAGAAGAAGCCCAAGTAGAATGAGGGAGACTTACACCCAGAGTTGGGTAGGGTGAGACATTCTGTCTCTGGGGAGCCAGCTTGCATGGGGCCAATGCTGAAGATGCCTCACTCCAGGGTGCAGGAGTCTTGCAATTTCCATCACTGGCTAATTGAGGACATGTGGAGCAAAGAAACAGGAGCAGGTACATCATATGTAGTAAGGGCAATGAACCCAGGCCAGCTCAGTGTGCAGAAGGATTCAGAATATCCTCAATCCAAGCTCATTTACCTTGTGGTTCCCACCTTAGTTTTCCAGCTGTTTGGAGCTGAATTGTGCTGCTTTCAACCTAAACTCAAGAAGCAGGAGAGTCCTCTTCCCCCAGGCTTTGTCTCTAATCCCCTTAATTAGGGACTGGAGTGTTTGACCCTCTGCCGGGTAAAGCCTTAGTGTACCCTAGCCAGTCCTGAGACTGCTTCCCCTCTCCTCCAGCCTCAGTCGTACACCTTTGTGCAAGACCAGCTGGTTTACCAGCCTCCAGCTGCTTGGACCAAGTAGCTCCCTGAGCCTCAACATCAGAATCATCAGGGGGGCTTGTAAGGAAATTTCAAGCCTGAGTCCCATTCCAGAGCAATTAAATCAGAATTTCTGGTGATGGCCCCATCACTGGTATTTTTAGAAGCCTACATGTGCTTCTAACCTGCAGGTAGGGTTGAGAACCCCGATGTTCACGTTTCTGGTGCTCAAGGGAAGCAAAGTCCCTTTTGACCCAGGGGCCTGGATCCTTGGTAAAGATCTCTGAGAATTGGTTATTCTGCAGACCATGACATGGCAAGTGGCCAGTGATTAACTATACAATTATAATTTAACGACAGCTTTCATGAACCAATCATTCAACAAATAACTCTTGTGTGCTTACTAGGTACTAGGCGTTGGGGATACAGCAGTGAACAACACAGTCAATAATTCCTGCCTTCATGGAGTCCACACTCTAGTGGAGGAAATTTACAAACAAGTAAAATTTACACGGTGTGATGGCTAATTTTATGTGTCAGTTTGGTTGGTTATGGCATCCAGTTGTTAGGCAACCACTGGCCTAGTTATTAGTGAGAAGGTATTTCTTTCATAGATGGGATTAGCATCTACAATGAGTTGACTTTAAGTAAAGGAGATGACCCTCAGCAATGGGGGGAGGCGGGCTCATCAATCAATTGGGAGCGTTGAAAGGGAGAACCAAGGCTGTATTAGTCAGGGTTCTCTAGGGAAGCAGAATCAACAGGAGATATCAGTAAATAGTATAAGATTTTATAAGAGTCTCTCATGTCACCGTGGGGATGCACAAGTCCAGGTTCCACAGGCAGGCTGCAAACCAGGGGCTCTGATGAAAGACCAATGAAGGTCCTTGATGAGTTTCCGGGAGACATTGGCTGTCCAAGGAGAAGAGGGGAAATTCTCTCTGAATGCTGAAATCACGTCCCCTTTTAAGGCATTCAACTGATTGGATAAAGCATCACTCATTGCTGACGGCAATCTCCCTGGTTGAGTCAGATGTAATCAGCCATCTATGCAGTAAACTCATCCATGACTAAAGCCCATAAATGTCCTCATATTACAATTAGCCCAGTGCTTGCTTGACCAAACAACTGGGCACCATTACCTGGCCGAGTTGACACATTAGCC
>JAQZBX010047443.1:7615-20567 GCA_029593785.1 Cabassous unicinctus
TTTTTTTTTTTTTTAAGATTTATTTTATTTATTTCTTCCCACCTCCTCATTGTTTGTACTTGCTGTGTCTGTTTGTGTGTGCTTGTCTTTTTTTTTTTTAGAAGGCACCAGGAAGCAAACTCGGGACCCCCCCCCATGTGAGAGGAAGGCACCTAATTGCTTGAGCCACCTCCACTCCCTGCTTTTGTTGTGTCTCTCATTATGTTTTCCTCCTTGTGTCTCTTATGTCAGCTTGCTGTGCCAGCCTGTCGCGTCAGCTCGCTATCTTGCTCGTCTTCTTTAGGAGGCACCAGGAACCAAACAGGGGCCTCCCATGTGGTAGGTGGGAGCTTAATCCCTCGAGCCACATCCACATCCCCCTTGGTCTAATTCTAACATCACTTAGTTTTCTTTCCCCTGACGTTGGTCTTCAAAAGCTTGCTTGTTGGTCCTACAGAGCAGGCTGCTTCTGCCATCAGCTGAGTTGAGGCAGGGAGGTGAGTTCTGTTCTGTTCTTTGGTGCCTGGGGTAATTTGAAGGTTCAGTCATTCACTGCGGTGAGCAGGCAGCTCTTGGCAGTGCAGTGGGTGACAGGAGAAGCTCAGGGCCAGTTGCTGGACTCGCAAGTATGTTGGTCTCGTGTGTGTAACTGGGGAAGGAGAGCCAAGAAGGGTCAGGCACACACCTCCCTTCACAGGGATTCTGGGTCTCTGGGCTTCTCTCCCTGGGATCAGGATAAATGTAGGGCATCTTCCTGGAACATCCGTAGTTATTGAAGATTTTGGAAGAAAAAAATCATGTATCAGTTTTTAAATATTGAGATCAAATGATATATTACGGAGTAAAGTGCAAATTTTGCATCCATATTTAAGAGGAAAAGAAACTTCTCGCCTCTGCTGGCTGTCCTGAACTTCTCCTCAGGACCCTGGGCTGTCACTCATGCTCCTTAGCCTCAGGGCATTTCAGAGCAGAAGTAGGGAGATGACCCAAGGCTGGGCTCAGCACATAGTAGGTCTGCAGGAATAGCCTCTCTTCCTCCTTCCCTTCCTTCTGTCTTGCTCTCCCTGTCTAGAGGGCTGGATATGCCACAGATACCCGACACGCTGCAGAATGAGCCCCCTTTTGTCAAGGGTCAGAGCATTAAGCTCAGAGGATGGGGCAGTCCCTCCCACCTGGGCACATCCAGGGAGCAGCTGCAAGGAGGGCTGACATTGAGCTGGGCCATGACGATGGAGGAGGACTTCGCTGGTGGGAGGAGATGGCATCAGAGATGAGGAGAGAAGGGACATTTGTGCAAAGGCCTGGTGGCTGCCTGAACCAGCTGTTTGTTGAGAAGGAAGAGGGTTTTCCTCTCATCAGTCACTGAGCAGGTCTGAGGATTCCAGCAGGCTCAGGCCTTACCCTCCCCGTCCCCAGCTCACCAGCCAAGCTGCTTGTTCCTTATGGCCAGGGCACCCGGGTTCGTCCAGCTCCTTCTCTGGGCCTCTGCCTCTCTGGGGGCATTTGGCCCTATAGACCACCACCCTCTTTCTTGAAACTCTCTTCCCCTGGCTCCTTGACATTTGCTCTTTTTCATTTTCTCCTCTTCCCAGCTGCCCCTCCTCGTTGTCTCTGATTCTTCTTCCAGCTCTTGAAGTGTTTCCAAGGGAGAGGCTTTGGTAGTTTTCTGCACATGATGTCCTCGTGCAATAGGTGCCAGCACAGGACGGGGCTATCATCCATTGTGTGTGTGTGTGTGTGTGTGTGTGTGTGTGTCTGTGACCTGTCCTGTGGATTTAACCTCTATTGCTGATGCCCCTAGAGGAATCCCACTCTGCCCTCTCAACTCTCTTGCCCTAGATAAAGCAGCAACTGCTCCTCTCTGGCTGGGCTTAATGGATCCCAGCTCCCAGAGCACCTGAGCATCCAGTTAAGGGGACAGTGCCTGACAGCTTTGGGGCAAGGTGGCAGGGTCCTCCCTGCCTCTGGTCTTGTGAGAGAGACAGAGATGAGCCCACCAGGTCCCTGCACTCAAATGGGGAGCCAGATTTTGGAAGACACTGTTACAGTCACTGTGATAGGCAGGGTTGGAGACACTACTCCGTTACTATGGGAGCTCAGAGGAGGAAGACATCAAGCCAGCCTCCAGGCAAGGCTTCAAGTAGAGTTAACCTTGCTGGGGAGATGAGCTATGCAAACCCACACACAGAAGCTAAAAGCACATCCGATATGTTCTCAGAGGCATCAGAGATACAAATACTTTAGGCACTGGAGGAAGAAGAGATTTTTTTTTCCTATTAAGGGATCAAGGTGGCACCAAGACTTCCTAGATGAAGCCGAGTTTGATCCAAACCGTAGCAGAATGGAAGCAAAGGTGAAATGGAAATAGAATGACTAGAAAAGAGAATGAGTGGAGTCCCAGGGGCAGGAAAGTGTACAATATATTCTGAGTATGGCAAAAAATCTGGGATGGCTGGAGCGTTTGGTGACGAGAAGTCTCAGAAGGTCCTTGATGGGGAGATGGGATTGGAGGTGTGCAGTGATTGGCAAGTCGCTCCTAATGGCAGAGTTGAAACTGCCATTAGCAAAAAGTATTAGGTTTGGGAAAAGTGAAATCCAATCTGCATGGACTCATTAGCAATGATTTCTAGGCTAACGGGAACGGGAGGAAGACTAACCTTTTAGAAGGTAGTTGCTTGAGGCGTCAACGAATAGCTCCTGTTCAGCCGATCCTCAGTCTTTCTAAAGATGCCATTTTGACCTAGTTTCCTGGGGCTTGTATAACTGAATACTTGATGATTTTAAAATTGAATGGAAAATCTCAAACAAGGTAGAAAGAGTTATTTCAAGCTTCTTATTTATTGGTTCAGTGCTAGCCTGTGTGTCTAGTGGCTGGCATTGCAGTGTCTGAGAAAAAAAGATACAGATGGAGGACCGTGTCTGCTGGGAAAAGAGAAGATGAAAGGTTCTAAGCCCAAAAGGTAATATATTGGCTCATGTAAGTGGGAAGTCCAGGGGATGATTGGCCCTTACTTTAGGCATGGTTGGATCTAGAGGGTCAATGATACTATCAGAGTTCTGTCTGTCTGCCTCTCCATATCTCGGTTCTACATTTAGACTAGACTCTCTCTACGAGACATGTTTAGCATTTCCAGTGGAAAAAGGCTAATTTCACTACTAGTTCCAGAAGCAATGTCCTGAGAGAACTCTGATAGGCTTGAGTTATGTGTGAACAAGGATAATTCAGCCTAAGGCCAGGGAAGGGTGGCCACTGTGGTTGGCAGTGCCACTGTGACCATGAGGAATAGGGAAGGGAAAAGCACTAACGCCTAACCTGCCCAAGCTGTGGCAGGAGGACAGGCAAAAGGCCAGCCAGAAAGAGGCTTCCGGCAGCTAAGAGAGTCAGGAAGCATCTAGGTCAACCCAAGACCCAAGAGGAGACATTTCAAGGAGGAAATGAGCTGATGCACTGCAGAGAGCTCCAGTGATACAAGAGTAGAAATGTGTCCCTGATTGAGCGATTAATTCATTGGTGAACTTGGAAAAAGCCACTTCAGGGAGGATGGAAGCCAGTTTGGAGTGGTTATGAAAGGAGCAAGAGAGGGCAGTAGCCAGAGAGGTTGTTGAGTTTATGTTTTGGTTTTAATGAGGAGACACCTTATCATTGTTAAAGCTTAAGGTAGAGGCTGAAGTTTTGGGAGAGGGAAGAGATTCTGGAAGAGAAGAGATGGGCAGAGGTGGATTTAAGGACAGAGACAGCAGGATTTCCTTTGGTTCCAGAGGACCCTCCTGCCCACAGATATGCGGAGCGCACACTCCATTTTTGTTTTCTGATGTCATTTTGGTCACTTACTATTGTATCATATGCATTTCACATTTGCTATTTAGTGTTCATACTTATCTCTTAATATTAGTTTTTAAATTATAAAAGTAATGCATGTACATAGTAAAGCACAATGCAAACAATTCAGAAAGGAATAAGATGAAAAGTAAAGGTCTCCTCCATCTTCCCCCAGCCTGCCTTCTTAGAGGAAACTGCTTTTTATAGATTTCTTGGGAATTTTTCTTGCATACATCAGTATATTTGTACATACATATTTTAATAAACAAGTGGGATCCTACTGTACATAATGTTCTGTACCTGGCTTTATTCACTCCATGCTCGCATCCTGGAAAGAATTCCTCACTAGTTTATATAAAGATAGGTTATTCCTTTTCCAGGGTGGGATGGTGTTGTCTTATGGGGGTGGAGTAGGGTATGTTTAACCAGTTTTCTACTGTGTGAACTTTCTGTTGTTTCCAGTCTATTGTCATTAAAAATAATACCTTAGTGTGCCATTTAGTACATTCATCTTTGGGCACAGGTGGAACTATGTCTGCATGTAAAATTCCTAGAAATGGAATTATTGGAGTTAAAGTGTATATATTTAAAAGTGTGACTATGTCAAATTGCTTTTCAAAGAGGTCCCATGAATGCTAAGATTTCAAAACTTGGGTAGGAGATAGACAGGTGTCCCTTATATTTCTGTGCCTCTTTCTATTTGCTTGGATAGTTGACACACATGCACAAGAGCGCACATAGCTACACTCCTGTGAAGAGTGAATGAGTATATCCCCACTTTTCCCAACAGGACATTACAAATTTTTAAATCTTTGCCAGTCTGAAGGGTGGAAAAATGGCATATCCCTATTGCTTTAATTTGCATTTATTTAATCATGAGGGTGCTGATCATTTCTTCGGTGTTGCTTTTCCCATTTCTACTGGGTCATACTTCTTTAATGGCTACAGACTATTTCATTGTATGTATGTGCCCTATTTAACTATCTTCTTGTACATTATTTATGCTGTTTCCAAATGACTGCGAACATCTTTGCCTATAAAGCTTTTTTCTCATCTCCTTTTAGATGTTTTTCTTTAGTGTACCATTCCAGAAGATGAATTGCTGGGTCAGTGGTGTGGACATTTTTATGATGTGATACATATTGTCAAATTGCTTTCTCGAGGCACAGTACACTATACAGTACCCCCAATTTCATCATATTCTAATCAACACTGAACATTGTTAATAAAAACTTTTTTTGCTAATTTTATACATAAAAATGGTGCCTTGCTTTCATTTATATTTTTTTGATTATCAATGAGGTCGGACATTTTAATATATGTTTATTAACTGCCTTTTCTCCTCTCTGAACTGCCTGTTCCTCTCTTCTGCTCATTTACTAACTGCACATTCTTAAACAAAGGAAATGGGATGATTTCCTTCTGGGAAATGATTGACTGCTATCCAACTATCAAAGTCATTCTCTTACATGAGAACATGGGGGTGGGAGTGGCTGAAAAGACGTAGAGAGGCAACACTGAGTGAAGAAGGAAGAGCTGAATGACTAGGTCTCTAGGCAATGATGGTGGCTTGTAGAGATGAGAGGGGCCGCAGGGAGGTGGGAGAGAATTTGAAAATCAGGATGAAGTTCACGGGCAGCATAGAGAACATGCTGGGATCTCTTGGGCTCTGAGCTTCCAAATGGAACTCTGGGGTGACCAGTACTGCCATGCTGTTTCAGTATTCCAGCCTGGTGTCGTCATTTCTGCTAGGTGAGGCCTTCTTCCAAGGCCAGAGCTGCACAGTAGAAAGAAGACTGGGACGAGGGAGATTTTGTTTAGCCCTGTAAGTAGTTCTTGTGTCCCCACCCCAACCCCCAGCTTATTCAATGTATTTCCCTTCTTTATCCAGGTAGTCATCTAGTTTCATCATTGCTAAACAGTCTTTGTTCATTAATGTGGTATCTAGATTTATTTTAATTTGTATTTCTTTTTTTATATATACTTTTATTTTTTAAAAGATACTTAGATTACATAAATGTTACATAAAAAATATAGGGATTCCCATATGCCCTGCTCCCTATACCTCCCACATTTTCCCACATAAACAACGTCCTTCATTTGTGTGGCACATTCATTGCAGTTGATAAACGCATTTTGGGGCATTGTCACTGAGCATGGATTATAGTTTACATTGTAGTTTACACTCTCTCCCATAAAATTCTGTAGGTTATGGGAAGATATATAATGGCCTATATCTGTCATTGCAATGTCACTCTGGACGATTCCCAAGACCCGGAAATGCCCCGTATTACACCTGTTTTTCCCTTGTATTTCTTTTATCATTTTTCATATAAAGAGATTTCTTTGATTACTTTTCATATATATGCATATATACTATATAAGTACATATATAAGTATAGTATATATACACACTGTTTCATCACTACTTTTCATATGTGTGTGGATTCCCCTCTTTTCAGGGACGTTGACTATTCATGTTCAATTTTTTTCTTTTGGGATGTTAGTATTTTCTTATTGATTTTCAAATAATCTTTATATATTAAAGCTTTTGCCAGGTTTCTCACAGACATTTTCCTTATAATTCTCAATGAATGTTTTTTTTTTTAACTTTCTGGAAAAGCAAAAGTATACAGATGGAAAACAGACCAGTGGTTGCAGGGGCTTGAAAGTGGGGGAGGGGTTGACTACAAAGGGGTAGAATGGGGGAAATTTTGTGGTGATAGAATTGTTCTGCATGTTAGTGTGGTGGTAAATACATGACTCTACGTTTGTCAAATACCTCAGGACTGTACACTGAGTTTATTGTATGCAAATTTAAAAAGGAGTTCAATGAGTTTGACAAATGCATGTATCTGTATAACCCACATTCCTATCAAAATATAAAATATTTCTGTTCCTAGAAAGTTTCCCTGTGCTCCCCCCCCCAATCAATTCCCACCCTCCCCTTGCTTTCTCTCTCTTTTTTTATCACCATGGATCAGTCTTGATTGTTCTAATACGTTATATAAATGGAATCATAAAGCATGTACTTTTTTTGTGCCTGGCTTCTTCACTCAACATAATGTGTTTGGGATTTATTCATGTTGTTAATGTTGATATACTTTGTTCCTTTTTATTGCTTAGTGGTATTTTACTGTATAAATATAGTACAGTTTGTTTACCCATTCTCCTGTTGATTGACAACTGGGGTGTTTCTAGTATTTGGCTATTATGAATCATGCTCCCTTGGTTAATATCTAGGACTGGAATTGCTGAGTTGTATGGTAAGTGTATCTTTAACTTTTTTAGAAACTGCCGAACCATTTTCCAAAGTGATTGCACCATTTCACATTCTCATGATCAAAGTATGAGAGTTTTAGTTGCTCCATTTCCCTGTCAACATTTGGTGTTGGAAGTCTTTTTAATTTTTGTCATTCTAGTGGTAGCAACTTTTAATATTAATTTTCATTTCCCTCATGACTTATAATATTGAACTTTTCCCATGTACTTATTGTCTATTCATATTATTCCATATTTGACTTAGACTTTATATTTTATGGTGTCAAGTTCATTAATCTTCTCTGTTATAAGTTGTATTGCTTTTACATTGAAAAATTCTTCTTGCTACCGAAAGTGATAGGTATCTTTACCTACATTTCCTTCTAGCACTTTGTTGGTTAAACTCTAAACATGACACTCTTTATCTATAAATATAATTGGGAGGAAACTATTTGTCTTCACATTGTTAACCAATTGAACTATATATTGAATAATCAGTTCTTCCTTTCTCCACTTATTTGATTATCTACATTTATCTCAAACCCACTTTAAACATATAATTTCTATACCACTGTTACCATTTCTTTATCCACCAATAGCAAACTGTTTCAATTATTAGAATTTTAAAGCATATTTCTCAGGTAGGCAAGCCTACCTTCATTACTCTATTTCTTCAGAAATTTCTTGGAAATTCCCATTGATTTATTTGTCTAACTGTGGTGGGCTGAATAACGTCCCGCCCCCCACCCCCCGAGGTCCATGTCCTAGTCCATGGACCCTACGTGTCAAAAGGGATTTTGCAGATGTGATTCCATTAAGGATCTTGGGATGGAAAGGTAGGTTATCCTGCATTATCTGGATGGGCCCAATGTGATTACAGGGGGCTTGAGAAGAGGAAGGCAGAAGGAGCAGAGGGAGGAGACGATGGAGGCAGCCATGGACTCACGTGGCTGTGGGCTGTGGGGTGCCGGCAGCCTCCAGACGCTGGAACAGGCAGGGAATGGATGCTCCCTTGGAGCTTCCAGAAGGAGATGCCCTGCTGACGCCTTGACTTTAGCTCCTTAAGACTCATCTCAGACTTCCGACTTCTAGAAAGGTATTGTTTTAAGCCGTGATGTTTGTGGTAATTTGTTACAGCCACAATAGAAGACTAGTACACTAACTTAAAAGTTATTTTTAAAAATCCAGTTCTAAATGCTGTCCTGCGGTGGCTTTGACTGGAATTGTACTAAGCAGAGAATTTCATTTGAGGAGAACTGATGTTTATATGATTCAGTCTTGCTGCCTAGACTTCTCCAGAAGTCTCACCTCTCTGCCCATTTCTGTCCATTTCCTATGATCTTAGTTTGGGTTCCCCAGAAGCAGACCCTGAGACAAGGGTTTGAGTGCAAATATTTTGTTTGGGAGGGGATCCCAAGAAGTACCTGTAGGAGAGTGGGAAGGTGAGGCAGGGAAGGGAAGGCAGCCCAGAAAGGCCGTGTTGTCAAGCAAGCGACCAGCGTGGGCAACTGGAGTCTAACCCCACTGGGAAACTGGCAGCCCGTGCAGAACGTGTTCCCCAGAACCACCCCAGTCTCCCCTAGGGAGCGAACATATCACCCCAGCATTGGGAAAGGAGGGGATCAGACCTGGTGAGAGCCTCAGGTGAGTCCTGTCTCTGCAGCTGGGGGGCTTGTGGGCAACTTGCTTCCCTGCCCTAAGCCTCAGTGTCCCCATATCCCCTGCCCTGCCTCCTCACTGGAAGGTGAAATTACAACAGGGGGTAAAACTGGTTCGATTCTGCACTGAACTGTTTTCCAGAGAAGGTGAGCCACCAGCCAAGAGTCTAAAGAGTTGTAACAGGAGATCCCGTCACACTTGCCCTCGGTTGAGTGCCTGATTTCCAAGTGCCAGCACCTGCCTCTCTGCCCACGGGAGCCTCTGGCAGGCCAGAAGTGCCAGAGGATTAAAGCATCCCCCCCAGCCTCCACCCACTGACGGCTGAGGTGGGTGTGTGAATACCTCAGGCCTGTGCCCCTGGGAGGGGGCATGGAGGCCCTCCTTGGCCGCCCTCCCTTCTCTGGCTCATCTCCCCTCTCTCCAACAGGTGTTTTCTGGGGTTGCCCCCTCAATAAATGCTTCGAGCTGAATCCTTGTCTCACAGGCAACAACTGGCGGACCCCAAACGAAGACAGTGGGCGACGGCCTAAATGGCCAGAGAGGTGAGGGGAGGCAATCCAGGAATGGGAACGAAGGCAGGCAGCACTGAGCTGAGAGACAGAGATTTGAGCCTGGGGTGCGAGCCCGGCCCAGCGAATCCTGGCTTGCCTTCACACCCTGTTGTTGTTGTTTTCTCTTATCATTATAGATTTAATAATTTTAAGGAAGTACTAGAAAACAGAATTCAGCAGCCTATTAAACTAATTTTACACCATTGCAAAGTGGGATTTATCTATGGAATACAAGAGGGGTTCAACACTAAGTTAATGAATGTAATTTACTACATTAATAGAATGCACGAGCAACTAAAAAGCTTCACACACACCGCCCTCCCCCCCTTCCTTGGTCCACAGGACCATTCCCCTGCTGTCATGGCCCTTGTCTGGGGTTGACCCTGGAATTGGCTTCTCAGTGGTTCTGGCCCCGAAGCAAGCCCCTTGAGCTTCTAGGAGTGAGGATAAGGCCGTGGGCTTGCCTGGAAGGTCGTTTGTCCAGTTTCATTGAGGCAGCAGGACACACAGGCCACTTAGACTTCATTTGGACAGGAGAGCTGAGAACAAAGGCTTCTGGTAGGAAAAACTCGCCATTCAGGAGAATTTAATGTGTCCCTGAGAGGGGAGAAATATTGGCGGAGAATGATCTAGTGCTCCAAGGAGGTATTTCTGCTGGGCCTGCCCTTGTAACCATGGGGATGGAGGGACGCGGGAGCCTGGCAGGATCCATGTCCCATAAAAATGTTGGCGGCTGGATTGCAGAATGAAGGGCCTGCAGATACCCTCAGACGCCATGTAATTTATGGGGTAATCAGAACTCCTCCTGAAAGGCTGTGAGGGAAGAGGAGCTGTGATTCAGAGCCTCTGGGGCCTGGGCGTTTAATGAGGCACTGGGAAGCCATAAAGATTTAGATCAGAATGATTTGTCCATTTAGGATGTCGAATCGTATCTTAGCGATGGCCCTGAAGGATGCGGCTTCTTCCCTGAGGTGCTCAGAGATCTGGAAGTGGAAATAACTGACCCAGCACGTAAGGGGGATGTTGTAAGGTACCCTGCTGGGGGTCCGTCCTGAAACTGTCCATTGGCCACCACCAAGGAACTGGGAGAAACTAAGACTTTCAAGCTGGACAGGCTCTTATAGAAGGGAAAGCCGAAGCTCAGAGAGGTCGAGTGACTTGTTCAAAGTCACACAGTACAATGGGGACTATTTGTACCAGTGATAAGTTCAGCTGGAAGGAAAAAGGAACAGTTAAAGCCATGCAGGGAAAAGAGCTGATGTGATTCTTTTGTAGAATGCAAAGGGCAACCTATAGGGTGCAAAATACACAAATAGCAACTTTTGATGATTTAAAGCTTGAACATTTAAGTTCCTTTCTTAGATGTAAAATATGAAGTGTAGTTACATATTCAGACTCTGTACTGATTGATTCAACAGTTAAGAGCTGGAAGTGGCTGTGGCTCAATTGGATGGGCGACCGTTTACCCTATGGGAGGCCCCGGGTTCGATTCCTGGGGCCTCCTGGTGGAGGCAAGCTGGCCTGCGCGGCGCAGTGAGCTGGCGCGGCAAGATGATGCAACAGAAGGAGACAAGCAGACACAAAGCAAATGGACACAGTAAGCACAAGCAGCAAGGGGGGATAAATAAATAAATAAATCTTAAAAAAAAAACCAAAAAAACAGTTAAGAGCTAGCCTGTTAAACTATGTATGTGGCAACTGACTCATGAAATTGATTAAAAATGGCATCTAGGTGCCTTTGAGCTGAGAGGTTTCCAGTGTCTGGAAACACAAGGGCCAGAAACAAAATGCTCAGTAGATGTTTGCTGAATCAAAGGATGAGTGGGAAGGCCCTCTCAGAGTGACCTGACCCTGGTCAGGGAACCTTAAAATTGTTTTCCTTTCTGATTTTAAAGTTAATACGTTTATTCTAGAAAATTTAGAAAAAACAAAGAAGCCCCAAATCGCCCATTGACCACTCTTCCCCACACTCTCCCCCTCCCCCAGAAATAACCATTCTTAACATTAGGATCTATTTCCAACAAGCTGTTTACTTTTTTTTTTTCCTTTTTGCTACATATATATTTTTCAAATTGGTATCAGCTTTATTTTGCGTTGATTCTAACTGACCATTTAATAGCCTCCAAAGAGGTGATTTTTAGGTAGCTGCATTCTATTCCATTGAAAGGTTGTGGCATGAATTAGTAAACTGTTTCTAGGTCATTTCCAGTTTTTCAATTTTATAAATAACATGGTGATAAACCTCCTGGTGCATTAATCTTGGTGCCCCCTCTGGCTAAGCACTCCGTAGCACAGCCTAGCCCAGGGATGGCTAGAGGGGGACTGTCCGAATGGGGGGGCGGAAGTGAAGCCCAGCAAGGGAGGGGCCTCTCTGCCCACTGACTGGGCAGCGACTCTGCCAGCCCCTGCCCCGAGAGCTGCAGGGCACCTGTGGATGCAGAGGGAGCCAGTTGGGCCCTGATCTCTGAAATCCCAGCCTGGCCACGCAGACAGATACAGAAGCCCTGTATGCTACTGTCTAGCAGCACCCAGACTCTTCTTCACGCTGGGGAGAGTAACGAGGTCACACAAACCTGCATGTGCCCCTGTCGTGGTTTGAATTGTGTCCCCCTAAAAGATATGTCCTTAGAAGAAGAAATGTGGATGCAGAGGATGGGGGAGGATGCCCCATGAAGACGGGGGCAGAGCCCGGAGGGAGCGTCTTCAGCCAAGAGACACCAGAATTGCCGGCAACCACCAGAAGCCAGATGCCTCCAGGAGGAACCAGTCCTGCCGACGCATCGGTGATTGGGGACCTCTGGCCTCCAGAACTGTGAGAGGATTCCTTTCTGTTGTTCAAAGCTTCCAGCTCGGGGTAATTTGTTACGGCAGGCCTGGGAAACGCAGGCAGCCCCTGGCAGCCATTCCCCACCTCCCAGACCTGGAGCCCCGCGGGGCCTGGGGAGGGCAGGCAGGTGGTGACACTGGCCGGCCAGCCCCCACCCTCCAGCTCCTCCTTGCCCTGTTCGGTCACACAAGGACAGAGTGGCACTGGGGGCTGGCCCTGTAGGGAGGGTGCAGATGAGATGAGCCAGACACGGCCCCTGTCCTCAGGGAATTCATGGGCCAGTGGGCAAGGTGAGCCACAGACCCAAAAACCATCCCACAGAACTCTCAGAGACACAGGCAAAGCAAAAGCACCTGCGGGTGCCAGGTGGGGGTGGGGGCAGATTCGCTACTCCTAAGCACGCATCAAACCAGATCCTGATTTTACAGGCGTGGAACCTGAGGGCCAAGTGGGGAGGGGCTCGCCCTTGGGGACACCGAGCCCAGTGGCAGAACCAGGAAGGAGACCAAGCATTCTCTCTCTTCACGCCCACCCTTCCCCCCAGTTTGGCAGCTTGAAATCTTAGAGAATAGTGATGTACCTGCTTCCCTAGGCAGTTGCTGAGATGCTGGTCACAACAGAAAAAAGAACTCGATGCTCCCATTCCCAACATTTTAAAAAATAAAATTGAAAACCATTGAGCTGGTTCATGCTCCTCCTTTTACAAAGGGTAAACAGAGTCAGAGAAAGGCAAAGGGCTTGCCCTTGGGCACAGAGCCAGGCAGTGCGGAGTCCGTGAGTTCCCACACATTCAGGCTTTCTCTCCCACCTGGCCAGGGCATCTCCCAGGATTCGGAGGCTGTGGGGCCAAAAGCC
>JAQZBX010047444.1:0-20466 GCA_029593785.1 Cabassous unicinctus
GATTTAATACAATTAATCAGTGATAATCACACAACTCTCCTAAATCACTTCAAAGAATTTAAAGAAAATATGACTAAAGAAATAAAGGATATTAAGAAGACTGGGAGAGCATAAAGAACAATCTGAAAGCCTGCAAAGAAAAGTAACAGACCTTATGGGAGTGAAAGACACAGTGGATAAGATTAAAAGTACATTAGAGGCACATAAGAGCAGATTTGACAGATTTGAATTGCTCCAAGACAGAATTAGTGAGTTTGAGGACAGAACACCTGAACTGGAAAAGACAGGAGAAGAGAATGGGAAAAATGGAACAGGGTCTCCGGGAACTGAATGACAACATGAAACATACAAACATTTGCATTATTGGTGTCCCAGAAGAAGAGAATGGAAAACGGGCAGAAAGAATATTTGAGGAAATAACTGAAAACTTCCCAACCCTTACGAAAGACATAAATATCAATATCCAAGAAAGATAACACACCCTAAACAGAATAAATCCAAATAGACCCACCCTGAGATAGAAACTATTCAAAATGACAAATATCAGAGATAAAGAGAGGATTCTGAAAGCAGCAAGAGAAAAGCAAAGCATCACATACAAGGGAAACTCGATAAGACTGTGCCGAACTCTCATCAGAAACCATGGAGGAGAGAAGAAAGTGGTATGATGTAGTTAAGGTACTGAAAGAGAAAAACTGCCAGCCAAGAATTCTAAAGCTGTCCTTCAAAAATGAGGGTGAGGGAAACAGATGTGGCTCAAGCGATTGGGCTCCCATCTACCATACAGGAGGTCGAGGGTTTGATTCCCAGGGCCTCCTGGTGAAAGGCAAGCTGGCCCACGTGGAGCGCTGGCCCATGCAAGAGTGCTAGCCCACGCAGAGAGTTGGTGCAGCAAGATGACGCGACAAAGAGGAGAGACAATAAGAGACACAGCAGACCAGGGAGCTGAGGTGGCATAAGAGATTGAGTGCCTCTCTCCCACTCTGGGAGGTCCCAGGATCGGTTCCCAGTGCCGCCTAAAGAGAAGACAAGCAGACACAGAAGAACACATGGAGAGCAGATAGCGCAAAACAACGAGGGAAGGGGGGAGAAATAAATAAATAAATCTTTAAAAAAAATGAGGGTGAGTTCAAAGTCTTCACAGACGAAAGGTTATTAGGAAGGGTAAACTAAAGGGTAAGAAGACAGACAATAGAATGATGTGACAACAGAGAGCCGAAGAACAAAATGGATGAAGTAAGTAATGCCTTTACAGTAATAACCCTGAATGTTAATGGATTGAACTCCCCAATCAAAAGACACAGACTGATAGAATGGATAAAAAAATACGAGCCGTCTATATGTTGTCTACAGGAGACCCACCTCAGACGTAAGGACACAACCAGGTTATAAGTGAAAGGTTGGAAAAAAGTATGCCATGCAAATAGTAACCAAAAAGGAGGTGGAGTAGACCAGATAAATGTAAAATAACATTGTAGCATATGAACAGTAATTACTCAGTGCAACTGGCAAATTGTTTCTGTGATCAGTATTCTGTGATTTTTTTCATACAAAATAACACTTGCGGGAAGCGGATGTGACTCAATCGATGGGGCTCCCGTTTACCATATGGGAGGCCCTGGGTTCGCTTCCCGGGGCCTCCTGGTGAAGGCAAGCCAGCCCGCGGGGTGAGGTGAGCTGGCGCAGCAAGACCTCGCAGCAAGAGGGAGACAGGCAGACACAGAAAATCACACAGCGGATGGACGCGGCGAACACGAGCAGCAAGGCGGGGATAAATAAGTAAATAAATAAATCTTAAAAAAAATAATAATACTTGCTTTTAAGTGAAAAAACAAATAGAAAATAACAAGTGTTGGTGAAGACGCGAAGAAATTGGAAGCCTTATACGCTGCTGGTGGCATTGCAACATGGCGCACCACTGTGGAAATCAGTTTGGCGGTTCCTCAGAAAGTTGAACATACAATTACCATATGACCCAACAATCAACAAACAACAATACAACAAAGTAAAAAAGCAGGGACCTGGACAGATATCTGTACTCCAATGTTCCTCGGAGCATTATCCACAACAGCCAAAAGGTGGGAGCACCCCAAGCGTCCATTAACAAATGAAAGAGTAAACGAATGCGGTCCATACACGCAATAGAATACTATTTTGGAGTAAAAAGAATGAAGTTCTGATGCATGTGACAACATGGATGAACCTTGAAGAAGTCACGTTGAGTGAAATAAGCCAGACACATAAAGACGAATATTGTTTGATCTTGCTCATATGAAATAACTTAGAATAAGCAAATTTCATAGAGATAGATAGTAGATTACGAATTACCAGGGGCTGGCGGTGGGAGGGCTTAATGGGTGCAGAGTTTCGGTTTGAGGTGATGACGAAGCTGGGGTAATGGATGTTGGTGGCAGCACAGTATTATGAATGTAATTCATACCACCGAACTGTACACATGAAAGTGATTCAAATGGGAAATTTTGAGTTGTATATATGTTACCACAATAAAAAAGTTTAAAAAAAGAAAGAAATTAGGGGATTGGATGTGGCTCAAGTGGTTGAGCTCCTGAGGTCCCGGGTTCGGTACCCAAGGACTCCTGGGAAAAAAAAAAGAAATTAAAACAGAAGTTAAAACAAATTAGTTGTTAATTTGTTTTAAAATAATAAGCCCATTTCATGTTAACATAAAAAATACATTTCAAATGAAAAATAACCATATTTTCCAAAACAAAACAAAAAAAGTTCTAATTCAGCATTTCTCAAACTTTTTGGTTGCAGGGGCACTTATACTCTTTAAAATTATCGAGGACCCCAGAGTTTTTGTTGAGGTGGGCTGTATCTATCCATACTTATTGTATTTGAAATGAAAACTGAGATGCTCAGCATCACGGGTCAACAGGGGAATGAGAGAGGCCTAGGTTTACTTTTCTGCAAATCTCTTCAAGGTCCCGCTCTGGGAAGCCAGCTGGAGCCTGACAGGGCTTCCGTGTTGCATGTTTTGGTCTCACACAGCCTGCACACCGCGCTCAGGAGAGAATGGGACTGAGAAAGACAGATGAGAGTGTAATATGATGATGATACTTTTGACCTTGTGGACCTCCTGAAAGGGGTGGGGGACCCCACAGGGTTCCTGGGACCATACTTTGAGAACCACTGCTTAGCTTTGGGCTCTGTAGGGCCCATGAGGCAGTGTCCTGGGGGCACTGAACAGCTTTGGAGCCAGGCGACCGCGGTTGAAGAGACAGCTCCGGCACTTAGAGCCTCGCTGAGCCTCTTCATCTCTCACCTGGGAGTGGTAATGATGAAAATGTTTAAAGTCCCCCCCTGAAAGGGAGAGGCGTTTGGAGGTAATGCGGAGTCACGTCTGGAACGCAGCATACACCCTCTATTGTAATTTGGGAAACGACATTTCACTTTATTACCAAACATTTTTATTCTTGCAATTAATTTCTCTTGAGGCCAGCCTTGTGCTGGGCGTGCTGGGGACAGGCAGCGATGACAGGCAGCTTGCCCCCGCCCCCACGGGGCTCACGGAGTTCTTATTTTGGGGGCACTGCCCTGGGCTGCAGGTGCCCAAGGAGCACGAGTTCTCAAGGCTGAAAAGGCAGGGAAGAGCGTTCCAGGGAGTGGGAACAGCATGCACGGAGTGGGGATACACTTTGGACTGGTGGCCGCCCAGGGTCACCGTATCCGTCCCCCTGCCTCCAATTCTGCTCAGGGTGAGAAACAGGTATTTATATCAGGTTTATCTCCCCTCTTTCCCAACCCCTCTTCTTGTATAAATAGTTCTTCGAATTCTGGACTCTGTGGGAAGTCCCACCTCTGATCCAGACACGGTTTCTTATACTGCAGACCCTCCCTTTTGCAGCAGATCCTGCCTGCTGCAGACTTCGGACATGCCAGGGGAAGAGGTGCCCGGGAGGGCGCGGGGTCGGGGCCCGGTGCCTCCACTGCCCCCTTCCGGGGGCCGCCGCTCCGGGCCGGGTGAGTCAGCCCCCGCCGGCTCCCGCGTCATCCCGGCGGCTCTGCTCGCCGCTATTTTGGGCTCCGGGCGCTATAAATAGCGGCTCGCCCAGCCCGGCCGCCCCCCTCCTCTCCGGCCCCCCTGCGTCCCCGGCCCGGCTGCGATCGCCGGGCTGCGCGTCACCGCGGCTAAGTTTAGAGGCGAGTGGGGACGCCGGCCTGGTCACTGCGACCCCCGGCCGCGCCCCCGGCTTCCAGAGCCTTCTGCCCAGCCGCTCGCGGCCCAGGGCCCCGCGCCACTGGGGCGCAGTCGGGGGGCGCGGCCCCGGATTCCAGGGCGCAGAAGGGACTCGAAGTTGGGGTTAAGGTAGGGCTTGGGTGGGGGCAGGGGGCGGGTCGCCCTAAGAATTTGGGCTGAGGCTGGAAGGTGAACTTGGAGCTTTTGGAAGAAGGACGCGGAGGGTGGGAGGCGCGAAGATTCGAATCCGGGATTCGAAGGTTCAGTTTTGGAATTCAGCGCAGAAAACAAACTTGGAAATAATGTCGAACGGAGGGTAACCTTTTGGATTTATTATTATTTTTTTAACTAAGGTACTTTTGCGGCGGGGAAACGGGCCGGGAGAGGCCAAAGAGCCGCACTCCGCCTTCTCGGTGGCCTGGTCCCCCCGCGGGTCTTGGCACATCAGCTCCCCGGACCCCCACGCCCCAAATCCGCCTGTGGGGTGCCATCGCCCCCTGGCGGATAAGGCAGGACCCGCAGGTTGAAGTCTGGCAATTTCAATCGCCAACTGAGTCAAGCCCTTGGAGAAATGCTCTGCCCTTGGGTTTAGGGACACGACATTTCCATGATCCTGCTCTATGTCGCTGAGACCTCAGTTCCCTCATCTGTCAAATGGGCTGATGGAACCCACTGGAGGGGTGCTGTAAGGGATTAGCCCATAGATAGTAACTGCTCAATCCATTTTTAGTTCATGGCAATATTGATTATTCTTTATAGAGTCCCCTTCTTCCTGAGGAGGTGCAACACCCTTCTCCCCTGCCACTTGCCCTATCACACTTTGTTTTATCTTCGCAGGACGGGATTGTCTGAATCCCTCTTGTTTGTGTATCCACTTCTTTGTGGTCCGGCTCCATGGGACCAGCTCCCGGTCTTTTGTGCTCAGAGCTGTGTCCCCAGGGCCTAGCACGTTAGCACAGTGCCTGGCAGGTAGTTGGCACTCAGTAAGCCGTTGTGTGAGAAATGAGTGGAGCCCACCCCAAGACAAGACCCAGCGCTACATGGACTCATTGAATCCTTGGGACCTCAGCAGTTACCAGTGGGGAAACTGAGGCACACAGTGCTGAAGTCACCTGCCCTGGGGCTCGTCTTCTCTTCTTTGTTCATTCACACGCCACTGGATGTCAGGCACTGTGATACAGTGGTGGCCATGGCAGCTCCAGCCCCTGCCCGGCCAGGAAGTGGTCAAGGTTTTTTTTTAATTTATTTGGCAAACCCTAATACAGTTCCCTAGTAGGAAGTGTGCCAACTGCAGTTTTAAGCTTTTTCCACATACCACTCATACTTATTTAACACTCTTAGCAATTGTACTGTTGTTATACCCATTTTAGAGATGAGTGAGCTGACACAAAAGAAGCAGAGTTAGCAGCCCAAGGTCACATGGCCAGTAAGTGACTCTGGGAGGAAAATTACAGCCAGTGGTGAGACTGCCTAAGACAGAAGGAGAATCAGGTGGAGGGCACACATCATCAGCAACCCAGGAGTCAGAAACACAAAGGAGCAACGTCTTTTAACTTTGGAAGGAAAATACCTAGGAAGCCAGAATTCTAGATTCCAAGGGTGAGGGTGAAATAAAGGCATTGTCAGATAAGCAGGACCCAGAAACTGACTATCCACAGATGCTCTCTGAAAGATCAGTAGAAAACATACTCCAGCAAGAAGTAAAATGAACTTGAGGAGGAAGAAGAGGGTTGTAAAAAGTAATAGAGGATGCATTCATGAATCGATTGTATAAATAGAAATTAACCGGGAAAAACCCTTTACAGTAGGCACCTAATAAATGCCAGAATAAATGGAGAGACACTATGTCCATGGATAGGAAAAAAGGGCTTGGCTTTCTCTGCCTAGAGGAGCCTGCACCAAATCTTGGTGTGTATTTCTGTCTTTCTCTCCCATGTCTCAGCAAGCTCTGTTCTTTCCCTCATTTCCCAAATAAATTCTTTTTACTGGCCTAAAAAAGGGGGGGGGGCTCAATCCTCTTGAAATTAATTCATCAATATAATGTGACTCCAATCTTTATCCCAATAGGATTCTTTCCCCTATAGGATTTTTCATGAAAAGCAGCTGCTAAAATCCACAGAGAAGAGAAAATGCACAAGAATAGTAAAGAGCAGTCTAGGTAGAGGGGAACTGGTCTTATGTGATATCAAAACATATCAAAATAGAATAATTAAACAGTACAGCATGGATGCAAGATAAAGAGGTCAATGTTACATTATGGAAGTGTCTGAAATAGACTTGTATATATGTGGGAGTTTGTTAAGTGATAAAAGTGGAATATCAAAACAGTGGGGAAAGGATTGGCTTTTTAAATAAATGGTATTGGGACAACTAGCAACATCCATCATATATTCCTATCAATGCATTTTCAAAAATAAACTTCATATGGATTAAAGACAGAAACATAAAATCAAAACTGGGAAACCATGAAAAGAAATTACAGAATATGTTTATGACCTTGGAATATAGAACAACAAACCAAAAGCAAAGTCAGGATAGAATAGGTTGATAAGTAGGTGCAAATAAACGCTAAGAATGTCTGTGTGCCAAAAATAAAGTTAAAACATAAAGTACAAACGAGGAGGAAATGTTTGTAACATATGTAACTGGCTAAAAATTAGAATCCAGAATTCATAAAGTACTCCCACAGATTAATAGCAATAAAAAGGCACACAATCCCATTTTTAAAATGGGCAAAGGATATGAGCAAGCAATTCACAGAAAATAAAATATATAAGGCCAATAAACTCACAAAAAGATGTTCTTTCCCCTTTAGTAATCAGAGAGTTGCAAGTTAGAACCGTGTGATATTATTCCTTTCAGGAAATGACTCATACTCATCACCCAGGGCTCTGCTCAGATGTCCCTTCCTCCGGGGACCTTTTCTGACCCCCAGGCTGGGTCAGGCGCCCCTCCCTGGGACCCACAGCCCCCTGTGTCCACCCACCCCCATCCCAGCCCTGCCGTCTCTGGATGGTTACTGTTTAGGGACGTTTGTGTTTTTCCCACTGAACTGTGAGCCCCGGGAGGGCAGCGCGAGGATATAGTTGGTCACTGCTGTGTCACTTGCATCACCCAGCACAGGGCCAGGCACAGAGGAGGCGCTCGGGGAATATGTGTGGAAAAAATGAATGAATGGGGAAACTGAGGCCAAGTCAATGGCAGAGCTGGGATTCAAACACCAGTCTCTCCGTACTGAGAAAAGGGACCTCGTTTGATCTCCTGCCATCTCTTCACTGAGCCCTGCCTCTGGAGCTCGGGCACACAAGCGGCGCTCAATAAGGGCACTGGGTTTGAAAGTCTGGTAAGCAGAGTCTGAAACCGATAGACCGACGCTTCTCTCTGCCCCAAACCTTTCGCAGTCCTCCAGAACCATAGAGAGGTACGCAGGGACGGCCCCTCTCTATGTTCTACCCCTCCAGGGAGCGATGAGGGCGGGCTCGAGGGCCAGAGGGGCCGGAAGTACGGTGACGCCGGGGCCCCGCTGGCCGCTCCGGCGGTGAGAAGCCTCGATCCCCTTCGGTCTTTACCTCGCGGCCCCCCCGGGCGAGGAGGTGAGTCCTGGCTGGGCTGAGACTGCTGGGCAGTGGCGAGTGGGACGGGAGGCGGAGTCCGCGGCGAGGCGATTGGCAGCCGCGGGAGCCAATCGTAGCACTGCCTGAGAGGTGGACAAGGCGGGGCGTGAGGAGGGCGTCCAGGTGGGGCGCGCTGGGGGCGGGGCGAACGGAGTGTGGGGGACCCGGAGAGGGGAACGCGGGGGGCAGTGGGGGCGGGGCTTTATAGACCCCAGGGGCTGGGTGTTGGGACTTGACGCTATGGAACCCTCTTTTGGGGGGAACGGCTGTGAGTGGGGGTGCCTTCTGGGCGATGGCAACGCAGACGCCGATATCTCACTCGCTCCTGCTTCCACGACTTCCTTCTCAGCTCCCGGATGGAACCTGGGAAGGACGGGGAGGGGGTGCCGCAGCCCGCAGAGCCGCCCCAAAGGAAAAAGTTCGTCATTCCTCTGGACGAGGATGAGGTCCCTCCTGTCGGGGTAGGACGAGAGGATGGGGGAACTGCTGGGAGGCATGGGGGCAAGGGGACAGGAAGGGGCCTGTGGGATCACTGTGGGTTAGATGTTGGGGCCTTTGCCTTCAGCAGGCCTCAGTTTCCCCGTTTGTGAAATGGCAGGGTGGCTCTAAGAAAGGGCTAACCAAGGCAGAGCTTGCGGACTGACGCCTGGCAGGTGTGCGTTGTGTTCTGTGGCCAGGTAGGTGGTTGTTTTGTTTTGTTTTAAGAAGAGGATTTGTTGCTGACATTTGAGAACTGGAAGGTTTTGCAATTAAAAAAAAAAAAAAAGAAGTCTGTATTTCTGGTTTCTTTTGGTAAATTGAAGCATCTGGCTACACTGAAATCTCTTCCCTGAAGGAAAACAATTGGCTGGAGCTGTGTATTAAGCAGCCATGTATATGCAATGAGGAAAAACACAAAGGGTGGTGGAGATGGAGTGCGATGGGGCAGAAGGGCTGCCTTATATTGGAAGGTCAAGCGAGGAGCTCTCTGAGGAGTCAATGTTTTGGCAGAGATAGGAAAGAGTTGAGGGAGTAAGCTATGCGAACATCTAGAGGGAGAGGGATGGCCAGTGCAAAGGCCCTGAGGTCGGATCATGCTTGACAAGTTTCAGGACAGCAAGAAGGCCAGTGGGGCAGAAGTGGAGAAAGCAAGGGAGACGTGGTAGGTGGTAAGATCTCTGAGGCAAAGAGGCCGGGGCAGATTTTCTAGGACTTTGTGGGCCATGGCAAGGACAAGAGGTGGGGGCCATGGTGTGCTCTGAGAAAAGGGGGTCTGTGAGCTGACTTAGATCTAATAGGATCCCTTGTGCTGCATATGGAAATAAAGGGAGCGTGGAGGGTGGGCTGACCCAGGGTAGGGGCTCACGTGCCCCCTCTCTGGACCCCTACAAGCCCCCCCTCTCCCTACAGGCCAAGCCCTTGTTCAGATCCACACGGAGCCTTCCCACCGAGGAGACCTCAGCCCAGGTGGTCCCTCAGACCTATGCTGAATACGCCATCTCGGGGCCTCCAGGAGGGGCTGGAGCTGTGTGCCCTGTGGGGTTAGAACCCCCTGCAGGAGGGGCCCCCAACCAGGCCCCGAAAGCGGTGGCAAAATCAAACAGCATCATTGTGAGCCCCCGACAGGTGAGGAGGGGGATGGAGAAGCAGGGCTTTGAGGGTCCTGGCAGGAAACACTGTTTATAGGGATGGCTCTGGTGGTCAGTGGAAGGAGGCCCGAGTTCTAGCCACTTTGCTCTTGGCTGTGCCATTCATTCATTCAGTCATTCATTCATTCAACAACTGTGTGTGGGTTGAGGGTGCCCCAACTCTTTTTGGGGTGTGTGTGTGTGTGACTGTGTTTGTACAGCTGCATTTCCTGTCCTTGAGTTTGTTCTTTTGTTTAAAACCTATTTATTGAGCACAGGACTGAGTTCGAATTCCTGCTCTGATACACGGTAGCTGTGTGGTGTCAGGCAAGTGACTGAACCCATCAGTGCCTCGGTTTGATCATCTTTAAATGGGGATTCACCCATCTATTTAGTCCCCAGATATTTTCAGAGTGCTCCAGGGGCTGTGCTAGGCTCCGGGGATAGAGTGATGAAAGGGAAACCGAGAAAGCCTCTTCCATTGGTGGAGCTGGCCTCCTCGTGGGAGAGAGAGGCAGGTAATAACAGGAACCAAGTCCCTCAACGTCAGTGCTCATCCAGGAGATACCACTTCATCCCCACTAGGAGGGCTAGAATCAAAAAGTCAGATAATCACAAGTGTTGGTGAGGAGGTGGAGAAACTGGAAGCTTCATACACTGCTGATGGGAATGTCAAGTGGTGAAACCATGTAGGAAAACAGTCTGGCAGTTCCTCAGAATGTTAAACAGAGTTAACTGTTAACTTATGACCCAGCAATTCCACTCCTAGGTAAATACCCAAGAGAACTGAAAACATGTCCACATAAAACCCTGTATGTAAATGTTCATAGCAGTATTATTCACAGCCAAAAAGTAACAACTCACATGTCTATTAAGTGATGTATAGATGAACAAAATATGGTCTGTCTATACAATGGAATATTATTCAGCCACAAAAAGGATGAGGTGCTGATACATGCTACAGCATGGATGAAGCCTGAAGACGTTATGCTGAGTGAAAGAAGCCAGTCACAAACGACCATGTATTGTGTGATTCCATTTATATGAAATGTCCAGAACAGGCAAATCTACAGAGATAGAAAGTAGATTAGTGGTTGCCAGGGGGGATGGGGGTGACAACTAAAGAGCATGGGGTTTCTTTTTGGGGTGATGGCAATCTTCTAAAATGGATTATGGTGATGGGTGAACAACTCTGACTGTACTAACAGCCACTGATCGTGAGCTTTAATGGATGAATTTATGGTGTGTGAACTATATATCTCAATAAAGTTGTTATAAAAAAATAGGACCCATTTCGTAGGATCACTGTGAATATTAAAGTGAGTTAAGGGGAAGCGGGTGTGGCTCAGTGGATAGAGCCCCCGTTTACCATATGGGAGGCCCGGGTTCGCGTCCTGGGTCCTCCTTGTGAGGGCACGCCGGCCTGAGCGGTGCGGTGGGCTGATGCAGCAACCTCACAGCAGGAAGCGGATGTGGCGCAATGGATAGCGCACCCGTTTACCATATGAGAGGCCCCGGGTTCGCTTCCCGGCGCCTCCTTGTGAGGGCAGCCCGGCTCACGCGGCGCCATGGGCTGATGCGGCAAGACCTCACAGCAAGGGGGAGATGAGCAGACACGGAGAAGACGCGCAGCGAATGGACACAGCAGCACAAGCAGCAAGGGGGGGATAAATAAATAAAATAAATAAATCTTTAAAAAAAAAAATAAATAAAATAAAATAAAGTGAGTTAAATCAGTGGTTCTCAAATGTAAGCAGGCAGCATAGCCCCCTGGAGGACTGGTTAAAACCCAGATTGCTGGGCCCCACGCCCAGGGTTTCTGGTTCAGGAGGTCCGGGGTGTGGCCTGAGAATTTGTATTTGTAACAAGTTCCCCAGTAATGCTGAAGCTGCTTTTCCTGGAACCCCGCTTTGAGAACCGCTGAGTTACTGCGTGTGCAGCATTGCATTAGAACCAACGTGCATTCGACAGTGCCCAGGAAATGTTAGCCGTTAATATCTGTATAGGGAAGCGGGTGTGGCTCAGTGGATAGAGCCCCCATTTACCATATGGGAGGCCCGGGTTCGCTTCCCGGTGCCTCCTTGTGAGGGCAGGCTGGCTCGCGCGGCGCCGTGGGCTGATGCGGCAAGACCTCACAGCAAGGGGGAGATAAGCAGACACAGAGAAGACACGCAGCGAATGGACACAGCAGCACAAGCAGCAAGGGGGGCATAAATAAATAAAATAAATAAATCTTAAAAAATAAAAAAAAAATCTGTATAATTATACCAGCCTACTGGTGCCTGGCCCTATGCTGTCCCCTCGCAGGTGACAGTGCCCTCCAGCCAGAGGCCACCAGAAACACACCTGTACTGAACCAAGTTGCATTTATTGACTCATTGCAGCAAAAGAGAATGCTCACCTTGGAGGACCGTGGGTTGTCTCAATATGAGGGTATAAGCAGAACTTACTGTAGAATTGGAGTTTGAATTCGGTGAGTTTGGGGAGGGTTCAAGGAAGCTGAGCCTTGCTCTGGATTGGATGCTCTCAGGAAGCAAGGGCCTTTCTAGGATTGGGTATCCTCATCAATCTTATCCAGAAGATGGGAGGGGAAAAGCGAGTTTCAAGCTGTCACTGGTGAAGAAGCGGCCGTCACTCCTATTAGCCAGCGTCTTAGTTGCCAGGGCTGCTATAACTAAAGATCGCAGACTCAGACTGCTTGGCTTAAACAACAGGAATTTACTGGCTCACAGTTTGGAGGTTGGAGTCCAAAATCAAGGTGTGGGCGGGCCTTGCCGCCTCTGAAGTCTGTGGCGTTCCTGTGGTGGCTCGGTGGCAATCCGTGTCTGCCTCTTTCTGTCTCTTGTGTGGCTCACACTTCCACGGCCAAATTTCCTTTGCTTATAAGGAGTCCAGTCATACTGGATCCAGTTTGGCCTCATCTTAATAAGATCTTCAAAGAGCCTATTTCCAGATGAGTTCATGCTCATCTTGACCTTGTCTGTGGGGAACGTGATTCAGCCGTCACGGCCGGCGTAGGGGACCGGGTAGTTATTATTATGGTTTGCACAGTGTTCTTGTCTTTCGTCTGAGTTCAGACACGATTACGGAGGGGTCTGGTTTTTCTCTCGACCTTTCGCAGTGTTGATGTTCTGTGGAATTGCTTCTGTTCGACAGAACTCCGCCGCCTGGCTGCACGGGCTGCATGTCTCTCTCCCGGGGCTCCCAGCCCAGCCATGTAAGCGTCTATACTTTTGCTGCTTCGTGCACCCAGGAGGGAGTTTCTAGTCTTGAAGTCTGTGGCTATGTGAACCGCCAGGGGCTGAAGACAACAGTTTCCTCGCCTTGGCCATCTGGGGCTCCTTCTAGAAGCCCGCCTCTCCCTTGGCTTTGGTCTGAGGGTGGAGCGAGCATTGGTGTCCTGGCTTCCTGGTTAAGAGCCCGGGCTTGAACTCTGTTGCAGTCATCTTACTCACCTGGGACCAGACTTCGCCTGCAGAGCCTCCGCTAACCCATCTGTAAAATAGGTGTGTAATAATGGCACTAGTTGACAAGGGCCCCAGGAATCCAGGCACCCCACAACCAACCAAGGAAACCCCTTTTGACCTAGGGGTTTCTGCATACTTAACCTAGGTAAATAGGTTCACATCTCTGAGGCACAGTTTCCTCATCTGTCAAAGGGGATCATCATAGGGGCCCTCCATGCTGCAACATGAGGTATGCTGGGGCCGGTCACGCCTTAGGCCCTTGTCAGATGGCTGCTTTGTTATCATTGGAGAGAGGCAGGAGGAGTGTCCTGTAGGGCAAGAAGTGAGTTCAAATCCCAGCTCTACCACTTGCTAGCTGTGTGACCCTAGGCAAGTTACTTAACCACTCTGTGCCCCAGTTTCCCTGCTGGTAAAATTGGGGATAAAATAGTTCCATCCTCATAGTTAATTTGTGTCCAGTGTTAGGAATAGTATATGGTACAAAAGTTCTGTGTGTTATATTTTGATTATCACCAAATGGTGGGTCTTCAGCTTTTGTGAGGCCACAGGAGATGGGACAGGACTCTGAAGAGGAGACTCAAAATAATATTAATAATAACTGTTTCAGTTCTTTTTTATTGAGCACTTATTATGCATCAGGCAGTGTTTTCAGTGCTTTAGGAGGCAGGCACTTATTCTCCTCCATATTACAGATGAGGAAACTGAGGCAAAGACAGGTCAAGTCCCCTGCTGGGTTCCCAGCAGGGAAGCGGAGGAGGGGGGCTGAGCCTGGCTGCAGAGGCCTCCCCCCCATCCCCCCCGAGCCCCCAGGTCCAGTCGACTTCATTGTCTCTGGGTGGGACCCGCCGCACTCGTTTACTAGTGCAGCTGGAATCTGCCTCCCTTCCACCCAGCTGGAATCTTCCACCCAGCTGGAATCTGCCTCCTCCCTCCTCTAGCCCTTGTCCGGTCAGTCCCCAAGCGCCATCCCTCTCCTTCGAATCCTCCCCCTGGGCCCCTGCCCCAGCCTCAGCCCTGGGCTCTTGGCCATCAGTCTTTCCCCCTCTAAGCTGTCTCCCACAAACTAATCCTTGTCTGCTTTTGTAATAACAGTGTTATTGAGATAAAATTCACATGGCTTAACATTCACCCTTTTAAAGTATACAATTCAGTGGTTTTTAGTATATTCACAAAGTTGTGTAATCATCATCACAATCGAATTTAGTACATTTTCATCACCCCAAAATGAAACCCCATGCCTTTGAGCCATCACCTCTACTCCCCCCCTCCCCTCCCCCCAGCCCCTGGCAACCACTATCTACTTTCTCTACCTACAGATTTAGCTAAGCTGAACATGTCGTATAAATGGAATCACGTATGATGTGGCCTTTAGGCTCTCGTTTCCTTCACTTAGCATTATGTTTTCAAAGTCCATCTGTGTTGTACTGGGTAGCAGTACTTCATTCTTTCTCTGGCTGAAAAATATTCCACTTTATGGATATGGCACATTTTATTTTTCCATTTATCAATTGATGGACATTTGGATTGTTTCCACTTGTTGCTTATTATGAATAATGCTATTGTGAATATTCGTTACAGGTTTTTGCGTAGACACATGTTTTCATTGCTCTTGGGAAACTGTCTCGGAGCGGAATTGCTGGGTGCCATGGTAGCTCTGTGTTTAAGCTTCCGAGGAGCTGCCAGGCTGCTTTCCTAAGCGGCTGCACCTCTGCCGTTCCCACCAGCCGTGTGTGAGGCTCCCATCTCGCCGCCTCCTCCCCAGCACTTGGTTTTGTCCATCTTTTGGATTCCAGCCGTCCTAGTGGGTGTGAAGTAGACAAAGCAATCTTCTGAAAATTAAGAGATCATCACGCACCTCCCTTGTTGAAAGCCCTTCCAGGATTCTGGGTGCCTTGGGTCAGGTGACCCAGGGCCATGTGGGACGTTGGACCCCTGCAGACTAACTGCCTCACTCCTCTGACCACCCACACACACCCTGAGAGCAGGTGCCACCTCCTTGTTGTGGCTGAATTCCATCTCACTTGGCAATTACACCTTCATTGTTGACATCATTTGGTTTAATGTCTGTGTTCTCCTGGGGATAGGGATCTTTGATTTAGTCACTGCCTCCCAGCTTTTAGGCACACAATAGGTGCTCAGTAAATACTGAATAGATGAGAGCTTGAGTTGCTCAAAGAATTTCAGTGTTGAGCTCCAGGGTAAGTTCAGGGTAGAAAGTGAAGGGGAGTGTGGAGGGAGGAACCTGCTGAGCAGGCCCCAGACTCCAGAGGGTCCCACACATGGGCTTCCTCCTGAGGGCACTGGGGAGCCATGGCAGGGTTTAGAGCAGGGGAGGGGCAGTTTTGTGGCTTAGGAAAATTCCTCTGGTTGTGAGGGGGGAGACGGGAGGAGATCAAGATGAGGTTGGGCAGGGGCCTGGAGAGGGCTAGGGCCATGGCAGTGGAGAAATGGACACCCCATGAGGGATGTTTAGAACTGTGGAGGAGTGGGAGAGGGGCTGGGCTGGATACAGGCCTCGGGGTGCTTTAGTAAAACCCTGGGGCTGGAGGGAAGGGGTGGCTAGGCCGAGGAGGCCGGGAAGAGAAGGCCAGAAGCTGGAGAATAGCCAGGTGCAGGGCCCGGAGGTGTCAAGAAGGGGTAGGGAGGGGGCCCTGCTGGTGGTCCGAACATCCGTGTCAGCGACCTCTGCCCTCCTGCCCCCTCCCCAGAGGGGCAACCCTGTGCTGAAGTTCGTGCGCAACGTGCCCTGGGAATACGGCGACGTGCTCCCCGACTACGTGCTGGGCCAGGGCACCTGTGCCCTCTTCCTCAGGTGAGCGCTGGGGTCCGCCCTCCCTCCCAGAAGAGCCTCCCGCCAAGCCTGGGGGAACCTGGGAGAACTGTGCTCCGTGTTCTGGGCCATTTGATGGGAGGCCTCCTGGCAGGGACGGCTCTGGGCCTAGGTGTGGTCTGGTGTGGGAGGAAGGGGCCTTGGCTGGAGGTGCCCATAGCAACTGGAGCTGGGGGCCCGGGCTCCTGGGTCTGAGGGAGGAGGGGGCCAGGGGCAGGACTGCTGGGTCTGAGGGAGGAGGGGGCTGGGTTCCCTCACGTCCCAGACATCCAAGGCTGGAGGAGAGCCAGGATTCCTCCATCCTCTGCCCTCATCCTACCCCGGGGGCCCCTCTCCCTACTGGGCCAGAACAGAGGACGTGAAACTCCTGTGTTCCTGTAGGGTGTGAGAGCTGGAGGTGGCCTGAGCAGAAATGACCCCTCAGCCCCAGGTTCGGATCCCCGTGGTGCCACTTCCTGGGAGGGTGACAGTGGGCAGGTCACTTGACCCTCCACACCGCAGGTCCCGGCAAAGCTGTCAGGCCTGCGCCAGGCTTGTGGCTGCCGGCGTCCCGTGGGAGTGGAGAAGGGCCGCCAGGGTCTCAGGGCCTCCCCTTGGCTCCCTCCCCTGCCCCGGCAGCCTCCGCTATCACAACCTCCACCCGGACTACATCCACCAGCGGCTGCAGAGCCTGGGGAAGAGCTTCGCCCTGCGGGTGCTGCTCGTCCAGGTGGACGTGGTAAGCAGGGGTCAGCCCGGGCTGGCCGCACTGTCCCGTCTGTGAAATGGGCGGAGTGTTGGGCTTGGCGGGAGCAGAATGGATGTTTTCCAAGGAGAAATGCTTGACAGACCTCCGGGAGAAACCGTTTTTCCCATCTCAGGCTGACACAGGTCACCGAGTCGCCCTGCGTTGGCGAGGGGGTGGAGAGCAAAACCATCCGTCTCCTTCCAGCAGTCCCACCATCCGCCCCCTAAATATCTCTTGAATCTGTGTCTTCGTAGCGCCCCTCAGCCCGGGTCCCCACGCAGGCCCCTTCCTCTGCCGCCTGGTCCCGGCCCCAGCCCCTCCCTGAGCTCCTTCAGCTTCCATCCCTCCCGTCCTCACAGCAGCCAGGGGGATCTTCCTAAAGCACCTATCTGACGTCATCCCTCTCCTGCTCAAAACCCTTCCGTGGCTCCCTAGGACCCTCACGAGAAAGCTCTGCTCCCCACCCGGGACCTGGAGGCCCTGTGTGACCCCACCCCACCCAGCCCTCCAAGGTCATCGCTAAGCTTCCGTGAGCTCAGCTTTCATGTCCTCTTCCATTCATCCCCTATTGAGTGAATTGCAATTCCCTGAGCCCCCTTTCTCATCTCCCATCCTTTGTGCATGCTGTTCCTTAGGTCTAGAGTTCCTTTTTCTGATCTCCTTTGCCCCACTCGCTCCTCATTCAGGTTGCAGCTCAGATGTCCCCTACTCCAGGAAGCCCTCCCTCCCTGACTGCCCAGGCTGGGTTCCTCCGGTCCCCTGGCTCCCTTGTCCCATCCCTGCTCATTCTGGGTCCTCACTGTCTGAGGCTGAATCTGTTTCCCCCAGTGGATCAGGAGGGCAGGGCTGGGGCTGTCTTGGTCACTGCTGTGTCCCCAGCACTTCCCCAGTAGGAACTCAGGGAATGCAGGTTGAGTAAGAGGCTCTTGGCATCCTAAGCTACTGTTTTCAGGTTCTAATTCTGCTTTTCTTCTTCCCCCAGAAAGACCCTCAGCAGGCCCTCAAGGAGCTGGCTAAGATGTGCATCCTGGCTGACTGCACCCTGGTCCTTGCCTGGAGGTAAGAGCCCATGCCCACCTTCTCCCTCCCTGTCCCCATCAGGTTCTGCTGGGACTGTCACCCCCCTCCTTCCAGGCACTGCCTCCCTCTGCGTCTCAACGTCCTCATCTGTAAAATGAGATTTTTTTTTTTGTAGGGCTGTAGGCACCAAAGCAGGTGTCGTAGCTCAGATCCCCGGGACTGAACCAGGCACTGAGGAGTTATGACGTCAAATCCAGCTGAGTGTTTAATCCCATGTCTGGGTTTCTAATGATGATGGTTATTTTTTAAAAGATTTATTTATTTACTTACTTACATCCATTTTAAGCCCCCCACCTCCCCCGTTTTTGCTGTTTTTGTGTCCATTCACTGGGCAATTCTCTGTGTCTGTTTCCTGTCCTCTCTTCTCATCCTCCTCCTACTGTCTTTACTGGGATTCGATCCTGGGAACCTCCGATGTGAGAGAGAGATGTTCTGCCACCTGCACTGCTTTACTTCCTGGTTTTTCGGTGCATCTCGTCTTGGCTCTCCCTTGTGTCACTCTCCTTTTGCATCATCATCTTGCTGTGTGGCTCGGTGGGGCCTGGGGGGCTCACCCGCTTGCGGGGCCTGGCGGCCCGCATGCCTTCTATATTTTTCTTTATTTTACCAGGAGGTCCCAGGGATTGAACCCAGGTCCCTCCATATGGGAGACGGACGCCCAACCACTTGAGCCACGTCTGCGCCCTCTAATGATTATTTGAGGCTGGCTCTCCGTTTAGAGAAAACGTGTATCCCTCCCTCACACCACAAACACAATGAAATCCTGAGGAATTATAGCCTTAAGCATAAAAAGGAAAATTTTCAATGAAAGTGTTATAAGAAACGTTATGGGGGTATATGAAAAATACTATACTCCTGGGGTAGGAAAGGTCTTCCAAAGCAAAACCCAGAGGAAAAGTTTGACTGATTTGAGGAAATTAAAATATTACAGCTTTTAGATGTAAGAGATACTGTCAACAAAGTTAAAAGACAAGTGCCAAACTAAAAGATAGATACATTTGTCATATATATATGTTAAGATTCCTAATTTATATATTTATACACTTTAAATATTTAAATACATACATATATTTAAATATAGTCTCTTACAAGCCAATAGGAAAAAGTCACCCTAGTTTTTTAAAAATCTAAGATTCTTTGTTTTTCCTTTTTTTTAATTAGAGAAGTTGTAGGTTTACAGAGAAATCATGCAGAAAATACAGTTCCCAAATAAAAGGTCCAAGGTTTCTAATAGGCAGGTGCAGGTCACAGAAATTCAGGTTGCCAGAAACACAGGAAAAAAGTAACCAACCACACAGGTTATCAGGAAAAAGGAAAAAAGTAGATTTTAAAAAATGAGGTGCTATTTTTTTTACCATCAATTGGGCGAAAATATCCAGCTGGATTGCACGCAGGGATGGCCAGCGTGTGAAGCAGTGGGCAAGCTGTGGAGCCCAACATTCAGTATCGTGTTTTTATTTAAATGTAACAGAGAGACGAGACGTGCTTAGGAACAAATATGATGTCGGTGAACTGAAGGAGCCCACCAGGGTCCAGGCTGAGGACAAAACTGAGTTGAGAGGAAGGAGTAGGGAATAGGGGAGGAAGGTTTTGCTTCTCTGCACTTTCATTTTGCTGCTGAATATTTTATTTTATGGCTAATCGTTCTTTTGTTAAAGAATGGGTGATAGGTTCGTGCAGTTCAAAAATCAAAAGCAATGTAAAAATGATTTACAATGAGAAGTCTCCCTACCACCCCTTGCCGTTTCTCACCTCCCACAGGTAGCGACTGTTGTAGGTTTCTTGGTTTCTTTCCAGTGTTGGTGTACATTCCCAGCAGGTGTGAAGACATCTTAGGATAGTACAGTGTACTATCTGCCCTTGCTTTTTCGTGTATCGGGAGCTCTTTTCCACAGCAGTGAAAAGCGTGGCCTCATTCTTTTTCACAGCTGCATAGTATTCCATCACGCAGGTGAGGTCAGCCGCCCTCTCTGGATGCTCTTACCATCAACACTGCGTACCTAGGTTATTTCTCACGTCTGCCTAGGTGTATCTGCAAGACAGAACCTCAGGAGTGGGCTCTTTAGGCCAAAGGGTAAATGCTTTTGTAATTCTGTGCCCTCCCTGGGGGTATGTGCCTTTATACTGTCTGGATATTTTCAAGAATGTATTTATGTGTTAGCTGTACATTAAAACAAAAGCAGGTTTTGTGGGAAGTAGCATGGTGTGGTGCTGCAAGCATGGGCTGGGCCAGACAGACGGGCTCTGGCCGCTGACCCCCGCTTTGCTGGCTCTGTGCAACCTTGGGCAAGTGACTCAGATGGCCTGGTCTCAGTTTCCCCCTCCATTTAATGGTCTGAAAATAATACCTGCCTTAGAGGATCTCTCGGGGGAGTCTGGAAGCTCCTGGACATCAAGGGCTTAGCGTAGTACCTGGTCCGCACCTGGGCGAGGGATATTCTCCATGTCTTTGTAGCCCGAGGCTGGAATATTTTGCAGCCATTAGATAAACGAGGTGGAGCTCAGTCTGCTGATGTGGAAAGATGTCCTGAATACATCACAGAGTAGCAAAAAGCAAGTTGTAGAACCAGATATAAACAATGCTAACCTGTGTGCCCAGCACCTTTTATTAGCAACAACCCCAGCTGCTGTGAGAGGAAAGCAACAAAGCCTTTCTTACGGGGAAAAAAAAACAAAAACAGAATTGGGAGAATGAATGTTACTTTCAAGAGTATAAATCCACATTTAATGAACACACTGCTTATTCGCTAGACTTCGAAGGCTGAGAAAAGGCCTCAGGACAAATACTTCATTTACCTCGACTCAGCTCACTGTCCTTAAGTTCCAAAGAGAAAAAGGCCAGAATTTTCCTGGTGTTAATAAACTTTGTTACTGTACTTCACACACATATAGACCACTTTTATGATTTAGTCGTTTCAAATGCTTTTTTTTTTTTTTTAA
>JAQZBX010047445.1:0-20465 GCA_029593785.1 Cabassous unicinctus
AAAAAAAGAGTCATCCTTCAAAGGATTGTCTATATTCACTGTATCTGACATCTCCCATTATTTTCCCTTTATTTCTTAAATCCACTCCAATCACATTTCTTTACATTATTCCATTACAGACTCATTTTCTAAGGTCAGTGATGACTTCCATTTTGTTAGGTCCTAATTTCATTTTCAGGCATCATCTATTGGAAAAATCTTTGAATGGCTGTGCAAAAAGATGCTGTGAATATGAACTAAAAATATGTTGGTACATATCTGAATTAGCAATTTATATATCTGCATGTCTGTGTTGGGTAATTTTATCTGTCATCTTGGCTAGTATATGGTGCCCAGTTGTTTGGTCACACATCAGCCTAGATGTTGCTATGAAGGTATTTTACAGATGTCATTAATATCTATAATCAGTTGACTTGAAGTAATGAGGTTACCCTTGATAATGTAGGTGGACTTATTCAAAGAGTTAAAGGCCTTAAGAGCAAAAATCTGAGATTTCTTAGAGAAGAAGAAATTCTTCCTCAGCATTACATTAACTACTTTTTTAGTTTCCAGCCTTCTGGTCTTCTCTATAGATTTCTGACTTAAGAGTGCAAAATCAATTCTTACCAGTATTTCCATCCTGCCAGACTGCCTACAGAATTCAGACTTGCTAGCCCCATAATTCCAATAATTATGAGAGCCAATTCCTTAATTTCTCTCTCTCTGTCTCTCTCTCAACATCTATATTCTGTTGGTCATGTTTCTCTGGAGTACCTGACAGATACAGCATCCTTCTAATGTGTGCCATATTCATGGCAAACAAACAAACAAACAAACAAATAAATAAATGTTTTCTTTTCCCTCTTCCCCACTATTTTAAATAGGATATATTTATGGATGCCATTGCAATTTGATCTACAAAATCTATGCTATTGAGATGAGATAATGATAGATGCAAAGAAAGAGTGGATATTATTCCTTAGATCCTGGATATGATATTGGCCATGAAACTAAGTTGATATATATTAGATGAAATGGTAAGGCATCTCATTGCCAGTTATAAAATGGAGAGTTGTGTCATGTTAACAAATGTTATATCTCATGTATAGGAATTTTATTAGTCAGCCAAAAAGGTGCTGATGCAAAATACCAGAAATATGTTGGCTTTTTTAAAGGGTATTTATTTGGGATAGAAGCTTACAGTTACCAGGACACAAAGCATAAGTTTCTTCTCTCACCAAAGTCTATTGCCAGGTGTTGGGGCAAGATGGCTGCCGTATGCAAGAGTTCAGGCTTTCTCTTCTTCTTAAGGCTCTGTGGTCCCAGGTTCTTCCAATATCATCTGTAGGCTGAGATAAGTCTCCTGTCTTATCCGAGGCACATTTCTCTCTGGGCTCAGTGCTCTGTTCTCTCCACAAGGCCATCTGTAAACTATCGGGTGAATGACTTGTCTCTCTTCCCAGGGCAGCTGCCATGTCTAATGAAGCCTTCTATTTTTCCCCAGATATCTGCTTCTCTGTGTATTTACTTCTTGGGGCTCCAGCATTAAAACTCAAACTAACTCTTCCACCATAGTTTTCTCTGTGAGTCCCTGCCCACCAAGGGAGTGGGGACTCCATGTCCTACGGATGTGGTCCAATCAAAGTCTTAATTATTATTTAATCAAGTATAAGTGTAACCTCTGACTTTAATACAATCAAATACACCCAGAAGAGCAGACCAGTTTACAAACATTATCCAATATCTATTTTTGGAATTCATAAATAATACCAAACTGCTACAGGAATGTAAATCTAATATCAGACAATCAAATATTCCTTTCAAATTCTAAACCTCTTTAGAGTGACCAAAATTACAAGGGAAAGTTAGAGATTGGTTTCTGTAATTGTGGTGATTTTAGAACAGGAGAAAAAACGTAAGTTTCCAGGGTATTAAAATGAAGCATCATGGGAGGAACCGTACACTTCTGAGAGCCCTTGTGGCATAGTTGTGCCTTTTTTAAATTTTTATCCTTGCTTCACCCTTATTGAATTCTCATAAATCCTGAGTAATTTTCCAATCAATTCTACTGCCAATAAATTTAGTGACTCATACAATAAATGACTACTTTACATAAGTTCACCAGAGTTTGATTATGTTTTTAGTAACAAAGATGAGGAAACTGTTGGATCCAGTAGATTTGTTGTCATGAAACTCAGATTTTCTACAATTTGGAATGATTGAAAACCATGGGCTACATTCCTTCATATTATTTGTCTTTTCCTTGTATTAGGTTCTCTGCATAAACAAAACAAAAGGAGAAAATTATGATTCAAGGACCACTGTGCCATATGAAATTGAAAGAGGGATAAGAGGAAGACTTACCCTTTTTCCTCCTACCCAGCTCTCTGCCACTTCAGTGGTTCTTTTTATTTTTCTCATCTTTGTTTCTTTTATTTTATGAAGTCCCTATTATTTTTGGTTGAAAATTTTTAATTATAAATTTATTTTTTCATGCAGCCCATTCATTAGTGTTATCCACTTTTATGGGAATTAGACAGATTCCATAACATTTGTAATTTAGAATATTTTTTGCTCACCTTCTCTTTATACTCTTTCCTTTACTGCTTCTTCTCTTTTTAGATGGTTATTACAAGTTTAAGGTGAATGTCTTTGTGTAAGACATTTATGTGACCTTATTTAAGTTTATTTTTCCATAATGCTAAGGATTTTATAGTAAAATCCCTAAATAATCCTAGCTCCAAAATATGGACATATTTCCATCGCTTTACTGAAATTATCCTCTTTATGTTAATATACTGAACATGGCATTGCTTCATGAAAATTTGAAGTAGAAAATTTGAAGGAACTCTCTTATATTTATAGTTTCATTAAAATTGCCCATTTTATAGTGAGAAAAATATTTGAGAAAGTTAACTTCAAATTTCTAAATTACAGTTTTATATTATTTGTGAAATATAATCTTATTGCTTCCACATCAAAGGAAACCTCAGGTTTCCAATTCTAATCATTATTTAAGACAAGATGTGCCACGGATATGATGTGTTCCCTTTATTTCTTAAATCAATACCTTTATTTTTTAATTAAACCTACAATTACTGAAAGTATATTAGCATAGCCTCATGACAGACATATATTTGGTTTCTTCAATTTGAGAGTGGACACTAATATGGTGACAATATCTATGGAAGTAGAGGGTTTAAATTTGTGAAATTAAAATAGAATTTGAAAAAAGCAATGAACTCAGAAAATTAATTGGACTTGAGGCAAAATTATATACATCAAAATCATGTTTTGAATGTTTTTTAGTTTCATTGCTACACAGAAATAGAAGTAGAGTGCTAAAACTCCACAAATTCATTATTTCAAAATGTGGAGATCTTGTCCCAAAATTTCCCTACTCACATTTCCTTATTATGGAGTTAAGTTTAGTCTCTTGAATTTGTCTTCATTGTTTCTTTTGGCTATGTCCATTAATCAGATTCTTCAAAATGTAAAAGAGCCCAGTAATGAAACCATCAATGAGAAAACTCTAATCTGTCCTCTGCAATCCCGTATCTGCACCTGTCTCTCACTCTGTATCACTACTGGGAAATGGTCCAGAAAGGGCAAAGTTCTGTATAGAAGCAGAAAGAAAGAGAAGAGGCAAATATATTTTAATGGGCAAGATATGATATTTCAGGGAAGGCTAGGGACATAAATGAATAATGCTAAAAAAATAATGCTTCTTGTAGCAGTTTGTCATTATTTATGAATTCCAAAAATAGATATTGGATTATGTCTGTGAACTGCTCCAGTCATATTAGATTGTATTGGATTCAGAGGTTTCACTTTACTTGATTAAATAATGATTAAGGTTTTGCTTGGGCCACATCAGTAGGACATTGAGTCCTCACCCACCAAGGGGTTGGGAACTTACAGAGAAAACAGCAAGGCACAAGAGTTAGTTGGAGTTTTGAACTGGAGCCCAGGAACTAAGCACACAGAGGAGCAGAGCAGCTGAGCCTGGAGAGAGACTTATCCAGTCACCTGATAGTCTACAGCTGGCCTTATGCAGAGAGCAGGGCAGCTGAGTCCAGAGAGAAACAAACCCTGGGAAGAGATGTACCCAGGAAGCCTGAACCCTCACAGATGTCAGCAGCTATCTTGCTCCAACACATGGCAATAGACTTTGGTGAGGGAAGTAACTTACACTTTATGGCCTGATAACTGTAAGCTTCTACTCAAAATAAATACCCTTTATAAAAAGCCAACCAATTTCTGGTATTTTGCATCAACACCCCATTGGCTGACTAATACACCTCATATTGAGTGAAGCTAATACTGTGTGCTGTACAAGCTCATACTCTTGCCCAGTCTGTACAATAATCTTTCAAACTTTCTGTTTTATGCCTATTTTAAAGATTAAGAAATTGAGTCTCATGAAATGACAAGCTAGATTTATTCTTAATCCTCACTGACTTGCCAAACCACAATCTTTCTACTATGCCACAAGTTACTTATGTGCTAATAAGTTTTGAATTTCACCGTAAAGTCAGTGCACACTTTTAAGTATTTGTAATCCCTTAAACACATTTGTAAGTTTATATGACTGGGATACAATCAAGTAGAAGAACTATAAGGACTTGGGGAAGAAGATAATTACAGAATGATCCAGCTCATAAGAGCAGGAAACTAATTCCATTGTTTTGATGACATATTCTCTTTTCTCTTTATTCCCATTCCATGAATAACATTTTAAAAATCCTTATCCAAAGCTACATTCCTTCAAAGAGACAAAACTTTGTTGCCCTTCTTTACACAAACATGCCCCTTGTAGAATAACCCTATCTTAATCTCCCATTGTAATACAAGTGATGTGGTGAGAGGAGGCTTTTTTTAAGAACCAGGGCATGGATTGAACCCAGTACTTTGTTATGTGGTGGGAAACCAGCTCTAAGCCACAATCAGCAACCTTGAGCTGATTTTTTTCATTTGTTTTCTTGTTGTTGTTGTTTTTTTTTTTAGAGACACAGAGGACCAAACTTGGTACTTCCCATGTGAGAAGTGGGTGCTCAACTGCTTGAGCCACATCAGCTCCCAAAGTGATGAGTCTTTAAGAGAAAAAGAGTTTGTAACAAAAGGCCTGAGTTCAATTTCTAGCCACATTTCATACTTTGGGAAAAAAAGTCAAAATGCAACCCTATTTTCAATAGCTTTTACAATGAACTAATTTCTCTGGGTTGTATTAAGGTTTAAACAATCTACATGAAGACATTTTGTTATAGCAGACTACAAAAATGTTAAACATTGCCGCTATGTTGATTTGGCATTTGTGTTTTTATTTACATCATATTTAAATTTACTCCTTTTTTAAATTTATGATTCTTTTTACTGGTGTCAAAAACAAAACTAAGCCTGAAACAAAATTTACAAACACTGTTTATGCATAAACTTTTGATAAAGAAACCCATTGCAGTCACTTAAGTTTCAGAAGAATTTCAAAGATATTAGAAAGGAGAGTAAACTTAAGAGTGAAAAGAGGAAACAATCTCTGATTTGGAGTTTCTGTTAGGGTGGGATTTTTGAAAGTAAGGGACATTTTCTAACTGGTCTTCAGGAATATTTGGGTGTCCTTAGATTTTCACAAAGGCACAAACCAGCAGTTTGGGAAATTCTAAGATGACAAATTGTTCAGGGTATAGGGTTTTCTATGGTCAGCTATATCCCGGAACTACTGAGGGATACTGGGGTTCATTTTTGCTGTCAAAATGTCAGTCATGAGGAAAACCAGGAAGATGGCAGCAGAGTAAGGAGCTCCCAGAGTCAGCTCATGCTACAGGGCAGTTATTAATCACCCAGAGCTATCTAAATCACCTGTTTGGGGGCTCCAGGGGACCAGAAGAACATCCTGCAACATCCTTGAAAGAATGGAAGTGCCCATCCTCCACTGGAACCACAAGCTGCCTTGAGAGCTATTCTGTAGCTGGAATTGGAAGCTCCATTTCCCAAAAACAGAGGAGGAAGAGATGGTTGGACACCAATTTCAGCTACTGATTAGTAAATTCAGCTGGCTAAAGTATAACCCTAAAAACAGCTAAAGTTTGAACCGGTCCAAGTCAGAAAGAGGCCAGGAGCCACCATTTGACTTAGCCTTCAGCATGAGGGGAAGCAAGGCTGACTCAAAGTCACAGTGACTATAGAGACTGGTTTATTTCCCCCAGATAAGGCGGCAGCCTTAGCCTAGTCTTCAGCCCCACCTCTAGCAGGGAAGAAGCTAGCAGGTCCTGCACCAGCCTCTCTGGGTAACTAGGTACATTTGGCTGGCACAGACTGAATAGTCAGACATCTACTGGGGCAACTGCAGTCATTTTGCACCTACACAGCATAGATTGCTGCCCACACCTGCAATACTATCCCAGCTCCAGGCAAGGGAGAAAGGAGCGTCAAGGTTCATCAGTCTCTCTGGACAATTACAGTCTAGGCAAGCATGAATTGGATTATTGCATGACTGTGGTACTCTCCCTATGCCTAGGAAAGGAGAAAGTTGGGAGTAGCTTCATCGGTCCCTGGGGCAATGAGGGCCGTTTGAGCCTCCACAGCTTACAGCACCAACTACATCCTTGGCTCTTACTACACAACCAGCGAGGGAGAAGGGACAAGAAAGCCCTAAACTAAAGAGAGAAAATGCATCTTGAATAAATACTCTAGTAAGCCAGATGCCAAGACACCAATAAAAAATTAAAACCCACACTTAATGGAATAAAATAAGTTTCCAAATGACATAAAGGAATTGAGACAAAAATCATAGTTATTCAAACAAATCTCCTTAATAAATTCAATGAGATGGCTAAAGAGATTAAGGATATTAAGAAGACATTGGATGAGCACAAAGAAGAATTTTAAAGCATACATAGAAAAAATAGCAGATCTTATGGGAATGAAAGGCACAATAAGCGAAATAAAAACTACACTGGAATCATATAATAGCAGATTTCAAGAGGCGGAAGAAAGGATTGGTGAGCTTGAAGAAATGGCCTCTGAAAGCAAACATACAAAAGAACAAATGAAGAAAAGAATGGAAAAAATTGAACATGTTCTCAGGGAACTAAATGACAGCAAGAGATGTACAAACATACATGTCATGGGTGTCCTAGAAGGAGAAGAGAAGGGAAAAGGGGCAGAAGGTATATTTGAAGAAATAATGGTAGAAATTTTCCCAACCCTTTTGAAGGACATAGATATCCATGTCCAAGAAGCACAACATACTCCCATACGAATAAATCCTAACAGACCAAGCCCAAGACATGCTAATCAGTATGTCAAATGTGAAAGGCAAAGAGAGAATTCTGAGAGCAGCAAGAGAAAACAAATGCATTACTTATAAGTGATACTCAATAAGATTAAGTACTGATTTCTAATAAGAAACCATGGAGGCAAGAAGACAGTGGTATGATATATTTAAGATACTACAAGAGAAAAAATTCCAGCCATGAATCTTATATCTGGCAAGATTTTCTTTCAAATATGAGGTGAGTTTAGATATTCACAGATAAACAGAAACAGAGTTTGTAACCAAGAGACCGGCTCTGCAGGAAATACTAAAGTGTATGCTACAGCCTGAGAAGAAAAGACAGGAGAGAGAGGCCTGGAAGAAAGTCTAGAAATGAGGATTATATCAGCAAAAGTAACTAAAAGTGTTAAAAGAGTGGTGAAAATAAAATATGACAGATAAAACCCAGATATTCAGGAATAAACTTAACCAATGATATAAAGCATTTGTATTCAGAAAACTATAGCTCATTGTTAAAAGAAATAAAAAATGACCTAAGTAATTGGAAGAACAGTCCATGCTCATGGATTAGAAGACTAAATATCATTAAGATTTCAATTCTACTCAAATTGATATACAGATTCAATGCAATCCCAATAAAAATTCCACCAGCATTTTTTAAAATAGAAAACATGATTATCAAATTTGTTTGGAAGGGAGAGAAGTCCTGAAAAGCCAGAAACATCTTAAAAAGGAAAAACAAAGTTAGAGGACTCTCATTTCTGGACTTTAAATCGTATTGTCCAGCTACAGTGTTGGAAGCAACATAGTACTGGCATAGAGACAGACATATAGACCAATGGAATCAAATTGATGGTTCAGAAACAGATCCTCACATCTATGTTCAAGTGATTTTTGACTATCCTGTCAAAGCCATCCACTTCAGGCAAAACAGTCCATTCAACAAATGGTGCTGAGAGCACTGGATATCAATAGCCAAAAGAAGGAAAGTGGAACCCTATCTTACACCTTATACAAAAATTAACTCAAAGTGGATCAAAAATCTAAATTTAAAAGCAAGAACCATAAAGCTTCTAAAAGAAAATGTAGGAAGATATCTTCAAGACCTAGTGGTAGGTGGTAGATTCTTAAAGGAGATAAGTGGAGGACTGAGATGGGCTACTGATGTATGTAGAAGTCTTGAATAGCTTTACTGTAAAAGTTTGGAAATGTACAGAGTTGACTGTAACACATTATAGTCAGTAACAGCTGGTGTATAAATGAGAATGTGTCTGAAAATGGTAGTCTAGGGATGTAAATGCCAATTGACAGAAAGCTAGAGAATAATCTAGGGACTGAATAGCACAGTGGACCCAGAGGTGGATGAGAATAGTGGCTGATGGCACAGATGCAAGCGTGTTCTTTGTGAGCTAGGGCAGATGTACATCGCTATTGCAAGGTGGTGAGAATGTGGAGAAGCATGGAAAAAATACAACTGGAATTACCTGTGGACTGTGGTTAACAGAAATAATGTAATATCCATGCATCTATGCCAAAGATGTACTGTGTTGATAATGGAGGAGTATAGAAAAAGTGTGCCAAATGTATGCTATGGATGGTAATAATCTAATGACATTACCTCATAATCTGTAACAAATGTTCCACCACGATGTGGTGTGTTGATGGAGAGGCATTGTTTGGGAATTCTGCACATGTGTCTGATTGTTTTGTAAGTTTACAACTTCTGCCATAAAAACATATTTTAAAAATAATAATAGGGTGGGTTGAAGGGAAAATACACCAAATGTAAGATATGGACTAGAGTTAGTAGTAAGATTTTGACACTATTCTTTCATAATTTGTAACAAATGTCTCAAAACCATACAATGTGTTGGTGGTGGATTGATTTATGTGATCCCTGTATGCTGTTATGCATGTTTAATTTGTAAGTTCACAACTTTTATTATATACTTATTGTTTATGTATGTTCATGTATAAATGATATAAAAAATAATAATAATAGGGTAGGTTGGGGGAAAATACTTTGGTTAGTAGTAATATTTTGAGGATGCTCTTTAATCATTAGTTAAAATAGTTTCACAACAATGCAAGGTATTGGTGGTAGGGTGATGCATGAAAGCCTTCTATGATGTTATGTATGTTTGTTTTATAAGTTCACAACTATTACTATATAAATACTTATTGTCTATGTATGTTAATGTATGAGTTATATACTTCAATAAATTTTTTAAAAACTTAAAAAGCATGTCAGTCATAATGCCCCTTTTTGGGGCCTGCAAATGCCTGCAATAGGAGGCAGTTTCTCACTGACAATATCAAAATTTGTTGAAAACCTATTTTAAGCTTAATAATGTTAGCTGAAAACAGCTCACCATAATCACAGAAGTTTTCTCATAATAGGCGACCATTGATCACACCCTAATTCTTAGCATTTTCTGCTTATGTTTTTTATAGCCTAAGTATTTTTCTTACATCTCCAGCAATGTCCCTTCTTCCCAAGTCAAAGCTTTTATTTTTTTATCTTGCTTCTGATATAAAAAAACATTCTAAAAGTTTTGGTCTTGGTTATCTGTTCTCAATAGATTTTCTCTTCTTACTTGTCTCCCTTCAGTATTTAAAAAAGGGGTCCCTCATTACTTAATGTGACTACATTACATGGATTCTAGTTATATCCAGCCATCAAATCTCCAGTTGCATACATAGTAAATTCTTTGCAACTTCCTAGCCAACGGTCCATTGAAAATGGCTTTCTTGGACAAAGTTCGTGAGTATCTGTCACTTTTAACATGTGTGTCTTATTTTTTTTTTAAATGTGATTTATATAATGCCATAATACCAACTCTCTTTTGATCTTTACTTAGTTTTACACTTTAATTGTGTGGGATTTTACATCACATAATTCACCCCTATCATTCCCCTTAATTTTGGCTTCTGTTTGATACAATCTTTTTCTTTCTTAAAAAAAAAAAAAAGAAATATTTAACAGAAAACTTAATTGGAGCAATAGAATAGACCCTGGATGTTTTAAATCACTGCATTAAGGGCACACAATTATATATGGCACATGTGTTTGTCTGAAGCTATATGTACACACAAAAAAACCTGTTTTTAAATCGAATCCATTCCTGTGGGTGTAAACCCATGATAAATAGACCTTTAGTTGAGGCTATTAAGTTGTGACTCACCTCATTTAGGTTTGATCTTAATTCTATTACTGGAGTCCTTTATAAATGGACACAGAGAGAGAAAGCTAAGGAAGCAAGAAGCTGAAACCCAGAAGGCAAGGGAAAGACCAGCACGCACTGCCATATGCCTTGCCATGTGGCAGAGAAGCCAAGGATCGCTAGCAGCTGGCTTTGGGAAGAAAGCATCATCTTGATGATGCCTTGATTTGGACATTTTCCTCGCCTCAAAACTGGAAGCTAATAAATTCCCACTGGTTCAGGCGGAACCATTTCATAGTCTTTGCTTTCAGCAACGTAGGAAACTAAAACAGCAGACAAGGTAATTCCACCCAAGTTGTGGATAATTGTAACAAGGATCAGTCAAATATGTAAGTTCTTCAGAAACTACTGAATTGAAGTTAAGGAAAAATTCTCATATGATTTTGCAATTTATTAGTTTTTAAATTTTGTGTCATCATTGTTGTTTTATATTTTCCAATGAGTTTTAGATGCTTTACTGTGGAAATTCCTAAATTGTATTTCCACTGTGAGAATCAAAAGGGATTTAATAATGAAAATTGCAGTCATGTGTAGGGCCCATTGTAAATATGCAGCAAATGTCCATTGCTTTATCATATATTCATTCATGAAGCCATCCAATCATTGACTTTACTAGAGGAAATCCTCTACTCCACTGTCACAGCCATGAACTAGATAATAGTCCAAAGTGTCTCCCTCCATATACAAGGAAGCACATAAGGCTCCTTAAGCTTTGTTTTGAAGATAGCATCTTATTAACACTGCCATTCATCTTTGGGGCAAGAGATTTATAGTCAAGTCGTTTTCAAAGAATACCTCATTAGAAAGTTTGCTCCATTCTAGATGTTGGTAAATGTTCTAATCGGTTTTTCTCTATTTACTTTGACATTTTTGAATGGTAGTTATTTGGAATGGGCATCTAATTCTTCGAGTCTCACCTCAAAGCAGCCCATTTTAATATTTTACCTGTGAGGGAATGGATCAGGAACAAAACTTTAAATATTAGAACACAGAGATATCAGATATTGTAATCATGAAATTTAGTGGGCAAGAACAATTAAATATCAATAATAGTATCTTATAAATAAAATATACCATAATAAGACTAGAAAAATTGGAAAGTAAATTTGAGGAAATCATCCTAAAATTAAAACAAACAAATAAAAGTAATGATACAAAATAGGAATAGTGAGGAAAGAAAATTATATTTAAAGAGGGGTCGAGAAGTTTCCATTTTTAACTAATATGAAAACAGTCAAAATTATTAATAAAAACACAAAAGAGGTGATTGTTAAGAGAATAATTTTAAATATCTCAGAACTGAAGTTATATCACTCTGATAACAGAGGCCTATCCAATGCCAAGATAATTAAATGTAAAGACCCACAAATAAGCCAGTTAAAAAAAAGAAATCTCAAAATATTTAGGATAAGGATAAATAAAAACCCAGCACAAAAATAGCCATAGTATCAACTACACATATATACACACACACATAGATGTATATCTTGGAAGTATAATTAATTAGAAGCTACATATATTTTTTGGTTTAACAGTGAGTAATATTTAATAGTTTTCCATTATATAAATATTCAAAATTTATTTCACCAAAATTTCTGATATAACAACTTTGGTAATATGAAAGCAGTAGTAACATAATAAAAAGCCAATAAATAGTATTTAAAATATAATTAGACTACAAATAAAAATATAATCATGTAAATAATTGAAATAATAACTAAAAGAAAATATAAATAAAATCTCATAAACTCCAATACCTCTAAAACCACAAGCACATTGAAACTCTTTTAGATGATTTCATGGAAGCTGTATAAATTTTCTTTTTTCTTTTTTCTCCAATTAATTGGAATCTTTTGAATGGTTTCACTTTTCTTCTTAGAATGAAGACAATCTTGAAAAGAAATTTCCATTATTATTTTATTAATTCATAAGAGGCAGGTCAAATAAATTAAATATGCTGGCTTATATTATTCTTGGAGACTAGTTCTGTTTTATCAAAATTATTTTATATTCTTATTGTTCACTGGCAATTATTTATTCTAATTGTTTTGTTAAGTAAAAATTTGCTTGGAATATGAATACTAGCTTTTCATCATGTTACTGAGGTGATCAATTGAAGGCATCTTGCATACTATTAACTAATAGTATTGATTGTCTGTCTGTCTCGAATGAGAGAGTGGAAATTATATTGAATGCTACAACAGACTTTGTTGCCATTTTAATAGCAAAACCAATTCAAACTGGCTTATGACTCTGCTTCAGTATAAAAGTAAATGTTGTCTTTGGGCTTTTGTTTACCTTAAACATTTCACATTCTGGAAAGGATCAGAGAGAAATGATCTGAATAGACATGCTAAGGTAGATTATAACCTAATATTCTTCTTTATCTTGAGAAAATGTGGGATGGAAACAGGGAAGGATGACAGTATGAATAACTGCATGAGATGGACTGTGTGTGAACAGGGAAGTACAATTATTTTAAATTTTAAAGTGAGTCAAATATTCATGCAAGAATGATAAAGTCATAAAATTTTAAAAAATCATAACTGGCAAATAAAATATTTATAAAGCATATTGAAATATGTAAAATTAAATACATAAGCGGAATATAATTGCTGGATAGAGATGTTGATTTTTATCAAAAGAATCACATTGGAAAAGACTTTAGAATAATGCAATCTCCTTGCTTATTTATTACTAAAATAAATAAACATAGTTTTAATAACTCAATTCAAAAAGAAACAAGTCAGAAACAGGTAAGAAATCATGTATTTAGGAAAAAGGTAAGTATATTATTGTGCTTCCCTAAGCATTTAGAAATTTCCTGAAAGGTTTGGAAAGATGTAGGTAATCTATACATTTATGTATATAATTTTCTAAGGTCAAAATTTATGGAAAGAAGTAGTGATGTTTTGAGATATAAGTTTGATAGAGAGTACTTAAAGTATATATTAAAAGATAGTGGGCAGAAACCTGGACAGGCTCTTAAAATGTGCTCGACAAGACCACATACCCAGAAATTCTGGTTTGATTGGTTTGGGTAAAGCCAAAGAATGTGCATTTTTAACAAGTACACTTCCCAAGAGATTCGGAATCAAGTTGTCAGTAGAAAACATTGATATGCAGCAGTTTAGACTCTGTTAAAGAATGTAGGCAATGTTTCCACACTTACTTCAGTATCTACATAAAATTATTAATGAAGTGGTAAGGTAATTTTCAAATAACCAAATTATGCAGACTACTGTATTCAGCAAGAAAGGGCATTTTTGCACATACTTAAAGTTAGTTGCCATAAAAGCACCAGCACTTTATTAATTTTTTTCAAATAACCCTGAAATCTTAAATATTAGAAAGAGTATGAGATGAGAATGGAAATATTTTATATTAAATAATTAAACTGAAATAGAAATTAATAGAAAAATTTTTTCTTATATATACAGAAAAATTAAATGAGAGGTGGAAGAGATGAAATTATATTAAAGACAAGCCAAGCTAATTAAATGATGATATATGTTTTAAAATAGAATGCTAGGTGAAATTTAAAATCACATTAATGCAAAAATATATCTCACTGCATTACTCTGTAAAAACAAAGCTAAGAATAAAAGAAATTTAAAAAGCGTGATCATATTTATTTGAAAGTGTATGTGTGTAAGGGTATGCATGATTATATAAGTGTGGGTTTATGAGTGTATAAAAAATCTGGACTCAATATTAGTCAGAATGTTAATTCTGTTAAAATTCTACTACTACAGGGTAAAATTGTGAATTATCATTGATCACTTTACATTTTTAATAAAAATAAAAAATATATATTTTTATGATTTAATGTTTATTAATAATTTTTAAATTAAATAAAATAGTACAAAAGTGTATAAAGCAAAATGCAAAATTGCATTAACTTCCAATCTCTTCATTCCAATTTCTAGATTATTGTTAAAGTCCTAAATATTTTCTATTCATGTTTCATATGAATTTATTTGTATTTGTCAGACTTCATATTCATCAGGGTCCATTACCCTCATCAAAATGGTATTTCCTTTTCCTGCACTCTGATTTCTAGACATAAGGTGTCCAAATTTTTCTGGTGGCAGTCACAGCCTATAATTCAATAGGAACTTGTCTGTGTTCCTGGCAAGACTAACACCTTTGGAGGCTAGAACCTCCAACCATGCAGGACCCTGAGCTTGGGAATGGGTAAGATGGCAAAATCTCTCCCTACTCCCCAATGGGTCATGGGAGGTGGATAATAAGTGGGTCTGCTCCTTATTCTGTTCTTGGGTTTCTGGACCCATATCTCCTTCCTAATGCTTATATTGTATTTCAAATCAAAGCACTAAATCCTTTCTGAGTGTTGCTTCAGGGATGGCTCTTCAGCTGTGCTTTTAGAAGGCTATTTCAATAGTACTGTGTGAGCCAGCTCCTTTTGGGTGATGTGCTACATGATACAACCTGTGGAACTTATAATATGTCACATCTTTTTTACTGTGACATGGGTCCCTCAGTTATACACTAAGCTTTGTATGGGATTCCATATTTCTGAATCAGGCATTCTGGGAGAAACTAGATAGTGGTGCTTGCTCAGCCTTTCTGGGTAGCAAAGGCAAAAACATACCAGGAATATGTATCTATTTCTCAGATGACAAACCACTGTCTTTTCCTAGATAAGAGGTGTTCAAATATTTTTGAGTTACTTCAGTGAGCTAATTGGCTTCCTCAAAGAACAATGCCATAATGGGGACTCAGAATTATTCTTCTGTTACTTCAGAGGTAAAAGTAACTAGGTCGGCTTTAATAAGTGGCAGTCCATGCTACGGAGGCATATATACCCTCTAATCTATGTCACCATGGCAAGTTTCTACATTGTACTAGTTTTGGAATGGACTATGATAAAGGCTAACCAACACTAGTTTGCTGAATCATTTTGTCTACTAGGTTGATCAGTGCCTTTTCCATGGTGGATTATTTCTGTTGGGCATTAACATGTGATTAAAAGCAAAATCTTCATAATTTATCCCAAATGTCCATTCTTCACTCTCAGATGTCCTGCTTCCTGCTTTCCAATTCTCATGACCAGATTGTCAGACCATTGAAAAGTACCCAATAATTTGCATATATTCTTGGGCCAAACTGACTTCCACACAAAGTAGATAACCAGGTGCACTCCTCACATTTTGTCCATTGGAGGTACTCTCCCTTTCTGCTGTCTTACAAAATCACTCTTTAATGCTGTTATAATATAATTAACAATCCAGTTTTGGTTTGCACCGACATACTGAGTAAATTATTCATAAACCATGTTCTGAATTTCTTTTTACTTTATTTGGTCTTTGTAGCAGTTTGGCATTATTATAGAATTCCAAAAATAGAAATTGGATTGTTTATTGGCTTATTAGATTATATAGGATTCAGATGTTTACTTGATTAAATAATGATTAAGGTTTTGATTAGACCATGTCAGTAGGACATTGAGTCCCTACACCCTTGGTGGGTGGGGACTCACAGAGAAACCGCACCACAGAGAAGGGAGGTTGTAGTTTTTTTGAGCTGGAGCCCTGGGAAGTAAGCACACAGAGGAACTTGGTCATGAGGCAGGAGAGAAGGCCTCTGGAAAAGAGACTAGCCATTCGCCTGATAGTCTACAGCTGGCCTGTGGAGAGACCAATGCAGCTGAGACTGGAGAGAATTGAACCTCGGGGAGAGAGACAAAGCCTAGAGAGACTGACCATGGAGCCTTAAGAGGAAGAGGAAGGCTGAACTTCAACAGCCATCTTGATCCAACATGTGGCAGTAGACAGGTGAGGGAAGTAACTTATACTTTATGGCCTGGTAACTGTAATCTTCTACCCCAAATAAACACTCTTTATAAAAACTGACCGATTTCTGGTATTTTGCATCAGCACCCCCTTGGCTGACTAATACAGTCATATCCCCTACCTGTCTGGGGAAGCAGCCCTGGTACAAATCTGATGGATGATATTGGGCTCAGAAATACATGCTCATGTAACCTATCCATGCCTTTTGTCCTGCTTTTTCTCATATTATGGTGGACTGCTGCTGGACCTATGTGGCCTAATGATTTGGCAGGTCTGACTCCCAGTTCATAATGAACAGGTGTAATTGAACTTGTGATAGTCTCTAGTCAAATTTCAGGTTCATTATAGTATTCAGGTTCATTGTAAGAGCTGGACTGGCAAATAAATTGAGATACAGTAGAAATTAATAGTCTTGCATCCTTTCGAACTATAATGGTGGCACTATCTCTGCCGTTCTCCTGGTGTTGTGATTTTTTTGTTTTGATTTTACTATTTTAACTTGGGGGAGAGGGAGAGTTTTAGAAGTTTCCACATGGTCTTACCTAGTATGAAAACTCTACTTCATAGGCCAAGGATACGATGTGCAATTACTCTAACTACCAAGTGCTTTATTAAAATTACATACTAGAGGACTGAGAAAATGACTTCTGGGTGGATCCAGAAGCTCAGATTTTTACCGGAACTCCATTTGTTACCTGGACAGTAAGTCCACACTGTTAAGGGGACTATACAGTGAATCTCCAGGTATAATTGTCACTAAGGATGTTGCATCCAATTGTTCTTGAAATATTTGTATAGTCCCCTTTCCTCAGTTTATAGTCACTTCAGTAGATGTCATAAGTTCCTTTGGGGAAAGGCTAATGATATCATTACAGTGTGAACATGCCATGGTATAAAGGGGTTTTTCCTGCAATGGATCCTCTTTCTTCTTTACTCAATGAAGTGAAAATTGGCTCAGGTCCTGAAACTGGACAAGTGATCATGAACTTTTAATTGTGGTAAATGTCTTTAACCTCCTAATCCTCCATTTCCCCCTTTATTTTGGTTTGGAGATGGTAGGTACCCTTCTTTCTCTTAGGGATTCTATTTAAGTTTGTTAGTGTCTGCCATAACACATACCACAAACTGGATGGCTTTAAAAACAGATGGTCTCATATTTATGGAGGCTATAAGTCCAAGATTAAGGTGTTGATAAGACTATGTCCCTCTGATGTCTCTAGGGGAGAATCTGTTTCATGCCTCTCTCCTGGCTGCTGGTGGTCCCAGGGATTCCCTGTCATGTAGATGCCTCTGCTTCCATTCTCACATAACTGGCTTCTCCCTGTTTCTCTCTGTGTCTTCTATACTTATCTTATAAGGTCACCAGTCATATTGGATTAGTGGCCTACTCCATTAAAACCTCATTTAATTTGCCTAATTCCATCTGTCATGACCCTATTTCACCTTCTGAGGTATTGGGGATTCAGAAATCAGCATATCGTTTTAGGGGGATGCAATTTAACACATAACAGTAATAGCTCTGCTGGTTATTAATATATGTGTGGCTGTCACTTGGCCTCTATTACTTTAGGGGCCTACATTCCCTTGGATATTAATGAGCCCAATTTTCTGATTGCCACAACTATCATAATCTCTGGTCTTCAGAGGAGAGCTACAACTGAAATTATTAGAGATGCCAGAGACTCTCTCACTAATAGGATTGGTGCTTTATGCCTCTCCTATTGAACCTAATCCTCTGGTGAGTTTTCTGTTATCACATAATATATCAGTTATGCATACCTACTGCTTTGACGATCCTTATTCCTGCCTTTGATATTTACCAGTGCAAATGAATTTCCACCTCACTTAACATTTCTCTAGTCTTCTATGAGCCTCTGCCACAGTGAGTTTGCCCTGTCTCCCCACATCTTTTTCAGGATATTAAATTCCATGACCCAAAATGGATAACCAAATGAAAAATAATTTTTAATTTTTAATTTTTAAAAATTCTGTAACAGAGACTTATATTTGGTCTCCTTGATAACACATCATCAGACCATACCCAGTGTAATATCCTGGATCCCAGCAATATGTGCTAGCTAATTCTCACAGCTTCTTCAATCTTAATACCACACCTCATTATGAAGCCTAGCACATCACCAGGTGAGTAATGCTGGATTTAACTCTACTTTAGAGCCTGGCAGTCAAGAGAGAAGTAGGGGAAGCTCCTGAATGGGGCACTGTTGCCTGGCTGGTGAAAGGCTTCTGCATTATCTTCCAGTAGAGAGGATGTTCAGGCTCTTGGTAGAGACCTGTGAGGCATCTCTGCCATCTCTGAATATTCACAAGGCTCTGCAGAGCAAATTCTTAGGAGCACCTTTCTATATTTCCCAATACTTGTTCGATTTCCCCAGATTTTCTCATCAGGGTACCATTTTAGTATAATAGACATCCCTTAATTAAGTATTTAAAGATTTCTTCAACTATTGCACTCTAACCATCAAATCTTTATTCTGCTGTTCAACTGTGCCTTCCTTTCCATGGCAGGAGATAAGGGCCTCTTTGTCAGCTATGAAAGAGACCCTTTGAATCTCACACTTATATTTCATTTGCCCTCAGTTTCTAAGTGTCCCTTTGTAGAGCATCAATATAACTTAGCAGTAACTAGACAACTTGGATATATGTTTAGGTTTTGCTCCCCCATACCTTTCAAATGTCCATATCATATCAATACAAGGATGAATATCTAGGATATTTCCCAGGTAAGCACTGGTGAAATCACCTGGTTTGGGTCACCACCTTGTACCAGGGACTATCTCTATCCCACATAACACTATCTATCCTGCATAACATCTTCTGCTACATCTTGCTAATATATATCTGAAAGAATGAGGAGCACATTGGTGTGTATAGATCTTGAGTGTGTTGAAACAAAAGGGGTGAAATTTAAGGCTTCCTAAGATGGAGTTCATGGTCATGGGAGCACTCTCCCATTATTCAGCTCTCATCAATCTTAATATACTTCAAGGATGGTTTACTCCTTGGAGGTTAGACACTATAATGCTCTACAATAAATGAGATGGAGATCCCAGAAATTCCTTGAAAGTGTATTCTGGAAAGTGTCAAAAGACTCAGGGAGATAGGAATGTTAGAATACATTAATATTTTAAATGAGAAACAAAATGTTACTTGACTGTGTTCCTAGGAGTGATCAGTGGACACACTTTTCAGCAATATAACAAAAGGAGTTGTGCATGTGCTCCAGCATTGTGAGAAGGTCTGTATTGATAGTATGAGATGCTCCCAGAGAACTGAACTAGGCAACCTAGTGTTTTTGGTAATAATAGGATTCTAGGAAATTAGAGGTCAGGTTGCTGGATATAACCAAATGAGACTAGTAGACATAGTTACCAAATGAGGATTTATTATTTGAAAAGCTGTTCCGGGAATGCTGCTGAACCATAATGAAAACAAAAAGGCTGCATATAAGACATTATGTGAATATATGACTTGAACTACTTATTAAGAGTTGGATTCTGGGGGATCTACCACATTATAGGCTCTAGTAGACATAGCATCTCTCCATTATATGATGGAAATACTACATTAAAGATTGAAGGCAAGCAGGTCCAAATGACCCAAGTGTGTTACAGTTACTAGTGGCTCAGGTTCTCATGCTACCTATTAATTTTGTACATCTTATTTTACTCAGGCCTCACCTATGGCCCCAAAGGGATACTCCATGACCAGTTGATGGAAAAGGAAATTACTCACAGAGGGTCTGGTTAAATATTTTGAAGCCACTCTGAAAATGGATTCAATTCCATACAAAGGTGGCCCTAAAAATATTTTTGTTATAGGCAGGATATTTGGCATTTTGCTTAAAATTTCTAGACTTGCCACAGCTGTTTTGGCCAGTTTTCTGCAAGTTCAGACTGATATTAACAGCATCCTTCCTCAAGTTTGTGCCACATGTATTTTTGTGTTTTGTCCTTAGGCCTGCTCTGAAGCTGTGGGAGCTCACTTGGCTTGCACAAAAAGGTCTCCTGGAAATGTGAGAGAAATAACTCTCCTCGGGGTAACATTGAACAGATGAAAGAAGGAGATCAGTGGATAAATGTTCCAGTCTCCCTTCCTTTGAGAAGACTATTTGAAAGACATTCTATGTTCTTCTCAGAAATGCCTGTGGAAATT
>JAQZBX010047446.1:0-20465 GCA_029593785.1 Cabassous unicinctus
TCAATTTCACAAGAAAAAAGTTAAGTACAAGCATCAATATCAACACAGCAAATTGGTTGCCCTCCTTTGCTAGGCCCATGTACTCTAGGGATTCTTGCCACTCTATTACAGAATGTAGCAGGACTCAGCAGGATGAGAATTCAGTATTCTTTTGGTTACGTGGGTCTCCACCCACTGAGACAACACCCCATGACCACTTGAACACATTCATATTCCCTAGAGGTATGCCTCAGGTACACCCTTCCCCACATATCTCCCCATCACCGACACTTCACACCAGTGATCCTCCCCTGCCACAGTTGCAACTTTTCTGCAGTCCAAAACCTCCCCCAAAACAAAAACAAAATAAATAAATAGAAATAATTTTAAAATGAAATAAAAATATTTATTAAAAAATTAATAAAATGTTTTGCATTGTCTTTTACCTCTAAGATTTGTTATCTTTTATGTACAATGACAATTTCTTCTGTATGTTCCCCCAGTGTCTTATTTTTTCACTTTATTTTCAAAGAAGCTTAGGTTACAGAAAGTCACATAGAAACTATAGGGGATTCCCATATGCCTCACCCCTCCCCCTCTCACATTTTTTCCTATAAATAACATCTTATATGAATGTGGTACATTTGTTACAATTGATGAACAAATATTGAAGCATTGCCACTAACCATGGTCAATGGTTTACATTATGTTTCACATTCTGTACTGCAAAATTTTATAGGTTCTAACAAAATGCATAATGGCCTGTATACTTCATTGCAAGGTCATGCAGAACAATTCCAATGCCCTAAAAATGCCCCATGCTCCACCCATTCTTCCCTCCCCCTCCCCTCAGAACCCATGGTAACCATTAAGTTGCAATTTTTTAAGAATAAGGTTCATAGTTACATGTGATAATATTGAGGGCTTGACATATTGTTCCATCTTCTTTTATTAGGCACTGCCTATGTTCTCGAGAGACGCTTGCCCCTCTATTTGAGAACATATCAGGACTCCTCAAGATAGGAGTTTAATATTTTCTTGTTTATTCTGTGGCTCGCTACCCATTGAGATAACACCCTATGACAAGGTGAACAATTTCATAGTTCATGGAAGCATGCCCCAGGTGTGCCCTTTCCCATATATCCCCAACCCCTGACGTCCTGCACCAATAACCTTCCCCTGATGTATTTGCTAAAAGAACAGTACCACAGTTGTAGTTTTAACCACAGACCTACAAGTTCCCAGGGTTCACCTGTTATTTTCTCTAGCCCTCCACCCAGTTCCATGGACAGTCCTACCCAACCTCCCCACCCTGCTTACCCTCACATTCCAGTACAATCGACCCCACTCACATCCTTGCGCCACTATCACCCATATCCACTGCCAAGCCACCCCCTCCTACCTTATCATAGGTTTTGCCCATATTGAACAAGAGCTCACCATACTCAACTCCCTTTCTGTCTCCTGATTGATAACCTATCTTCTAAACTCTAGCCCTGTGAGTCTTTTCAATTTGCTTAGGTCATATCAGTGAGGTCATGTAATATTTGTTTTTTAGTGACTAGCTTACTTCACTCAACATAAGGTCTTCAAGATTTATCCATGTTGTCCTGTGTGTCAATACTTAATTCCTTCTTACAACTAAGTAATATTCCATTGTATGTATATACCACAATTTGCTTATCCATTCCTCTGTTGACAGACACTTGGTTTGCTTCCAACTTTTTGCAATAGTGAATAATGCTACTATCAACATTGATGTGCATATATCTGTTCGTGTCCCTGCTTTCAATTCTTCTGGGTATATACTCAGCAGTGGAATTGCTGGATCATATGGCAGTTCTATAGTTTGCTTCCTGAGGAACTGCCAAACCATCCTTCACAATGGCTGCACCATTCTACTTTCCAACCAGCAGTGGATGAGGGTTCCCTTTCCTCCACATCCTTTCCAACAGTTGGAGCTCTCTCTTTTTTTAAGTCACCAGCCTAATAGCAGTAAGATGCTATCTCATTGTAGTTTTGATTTCCATTTCCCTAATAGCTAGTGATGTTGAGCATTTTTTCATGTGCTTTTTAGCCATTTATATTTCCTCTTTGGAAAAGTGTCTATTCAACTTTCTTGCCCATTTTTTAAGTGGGCTTTTTGTCTTTTTATTTTCAAAATGTACATTTCTTTATATATGCTGGATATTAGATCCTTATCAGATAAGTGTTCCCAAATATTTTCTCCCACTGAGTAGGCTGACTTTTCACTTTCTTGACAAACTCCTTTGAAGTGAAAAGTTCTTAAAGTTGAGGAGGTGCCATATCTAATTATTCTCTCTTTGCTCACGCCTTGAGTGTAAAGTTTATGAAACAATTTCCTATTACAAGCTCTCCTAGATGCTTTCCTACATTATCTTTTAGGAGCTTTATGGTCTTGGCTCTTATATTTAGATCCTTGATCCATCTTAAATTAATTTTTGTATAGGGTGTGAGATGGTGATCTTCTCTCATTCTTTTAGACATGAATATGCAGTTCTCCCAGAAACATTTGTTGAAGAAGCCATTCTGTCCCAGTTGAGTGGGCTTGGTAGCCTTGTTGAATATTAATTGACCATATATGCGAGGATCTATATCAGAACTTTAAATTTAGTTCCATTGGTCAGTATGTCTATCCTCGTGCCAATACCATGCAGTTTTGACCACTGTAGCTTTGTACTATGCTTTAACATGAGGTAGTGTGATTCCTCCAGTTTCATTATTCTTTTTCAATCTCTTTTTGGCTATTCAGGGCCCCTTGCTCTTCCAAATAAATATCATAATTGGCTTTTACAATTCAGTAAAAAATGATGTTGTAATTTTTATTCAGATTGCATTAAATCTGTAAATCAACTTGGGTAGGACAGAAATCTTAATGAAGTTTAGTCTTCCAATCCAAGAACATGGAATATTCTTCCATTTATTTAGGTCTTCTTTGATTTCCCTTAACAATGTTCTGTAGTTTTCTGTGTACAAGTTCTTTACAACTTTGGTTAAGTTTATTCCTAGGTATTCTACTCTTTTAGTTGCTATTGTAAATGGAATTTTTTTCCGCGATTTCTTCCTCAGATTGCTCATTATTGGTGTATAGAAATACTATGCATGTTGATCTTATATCCTGTCACTTTACTGAACTCATTTATCAGCTCTAAAAGCTTGTTGTAGATTTTTCAGGGCTTTCTACGTATAGGATCATGTTACGTGAAAATAGTGAAATTTTTACTTCTTCCTTTCTAATTTGGATGACTTTTATTTCTTTTTCTTGCCTAAGTGCTTGAGCAAGTACTTCTAACGCAATGTTAAATAAAAGCAGTGACAGTGGATATCGTCATCTGTTCCAAGTTTTAGAGGGAACTCCTTTAGCATTTCACCATTGAATATGATGGTAGTTCTGGGTTTTTCATATATGCCCTTTATCATGTTGAGGAAGTATCCTTCTATTTCTATCTTTTGCAGTGTTTTTATCTTGAAAGGATGCTGTATTTTGTCAAATGCTTTTTTCTGTATCAATAGAATTGATAGTGTGAATTTTTCTTCAATATGTTAATGTGGTGCATTGATTGATTTTCTTATGTTGAACCATCCTTGCATACCAGGGATGAAACCCACTTGATCATGGCATATAATTCATTTGATGTGCTATTACCACAATTATTAATAGTAAGTATTTTATTGAAGACTTTAGCATCCAGGTTCATTAGAGAGATTGGTCTGTAGTTTTATTGTGGTGTCTTTATGTAGCTTAGATATTAGGGTGATGTTGGCATTATAAAATGAGTTAGACAATAGCATTAGTCAGGGTTCTTTTGGGAAACAGAATCAACAGGAGATATCTGTAAATAGCATGAAATTTATAAGATTCTCTCACATGACCATGGGGATGCACAAGTCCAGATTCCACAAGCAGGCTGCAAACCAGAGGCTCCCATTAAAGACCAGTGAAGGTCCTTGATGAGTTTCCGGGAGACATTGGCTGTCCAAAGACAAGTTGGGAAATTCTCTCTGAATGCTGAAATTGCTTCCCCTTTTAAGGCATTCAACTGATTGGATATAGCATCACTCTTTACTGATGGCAATCTCTCTGGTTGATGTAGATGTAATCAGCCATCTATGCAGTAAATTCAGTGGTGACTAAAGCCTATAATTATCCTTGCTTGACCAAACAACTGGGCACAATTACCTGGCCAAATGGACATGTTAGACTAACCATCACAGCAATGTTTCCTTCACTTTTATTTTTTGGAAGAGTTTAAGTAGGACAAATGTTTTTCTTTCTGGAATAATTGGTAGAATTCACCTGTGAAGTCATCTGGACCTCAGCTTTTCTTAGTTGGGAGGATTTTGATGGCTAATTCAATCTCGTTACTTGTGATTGGTCTGTTGAGTTCATCAATTTCTTATTTTGTCAATGTAAGCTGCTTGTGTGCTTCTAAGTTATCCATCTTGTTGGCATACAATTTTTCAAAGTATCCTCTTATGATACTCTTTATTTCTGTGGGATCAGAAGTGATATCCTTCTCTCATTTTTTATTCTATGTATTTGCATCTTCTCTCTTTTTTCTTTGTTAGTGTAGCTAAGGGTTTGTCAGTTTTATTAATCTTCTTAAAGAACCAGCTTTTGGTTTAGTTAATTTTTTTCTAGTGTTTTCTTATTCTTAATTTCATTTGCTTCTGCTCTAATATTTGCTATTTCCATCTTTCTGATTGTTTTGGGATTAATTTGTTGTTCTTTTTCTACTTCTTCCAGGTATGCAGTTAGCTCATTGATTTTAGCTCTTTCTTCTTTTTTAATATAGACACATATGGCTATGAATTTCCCTCTCAGTACAGATTTTGCTGCATCTCATAGGTTTTGATATGTTGTGTTCTCATTTTCATTCGTATCAGGTAGTTACTGATATCTCTTGCAATTTCCTTTTTGACAGACTGATTGTCTAATAGTGTGTTTAACTTCCATATCTTTGTGCCTCTTCTGATTCTCTGCCACCTTTTAATTTCCAGCTTCATTCCATTGTGGTCAGATAAATTACTTTGTATAATTTCAATCTTTCTCTATTCATTGGGAGTTGTTCTGTGACCTATCATGTGGTCTGTCATGAAAATGATCCACGTGCACTTGAGTAGAATGTATATCCCACTGTATTTGGGTGTCATGTTCTGTATATGTCTATTAGGTTTAGATCCTTTTACATATTTTTCAAGGTCTCTGTTTCTTTATTGACCCTCTGTTGAGATATTCTGTCTAATGGCAATAATGATGTGTTAAAGTCCCCACTATAATTCTAGATGCATCTATTTCTCCACTTCATTTTTCCAGTGTTTGCCTCATGTATTTTGGAGCACCCTGGTTAGGTGCATAAATGTTGATAACTCTTCTTTCCTTTTGATAGATAACCACTTTTATTAATATATAGTATCATTTTTTGTCTCTTACAATAGTTTTACATTTAAAGTCTATTTTGTCTGATATTAGTATAGCTACTCCTGCCCATTTTGGTTACTGTGTGCATGTAAAATAGTTTTCCTACCATTCACTTCCAATCTCCTTGTGTCCCTGGGTCTAAGGCGACTTTCTTGTAGACAGCATATAGATGGGTCATATTTCCTTATCTTTTCTGCCAATCTACTTCTTTTTATTGGAGATTTTAATCCATTAACACTCAATGTTATTACTGTCAAGGCAGTACATATATTAAGCATTTTTTTTCTTTAGGTTTATATATGTCATAATTTATTTTTATTTCTCTTTTTATCTTCTTTATTTATTCTTACTAATAAATACTTCTACACTTTCCTCCAACCTTCTCTCTCCTGTTTTTTCTTTTCAACCTGCATAACTCCCTTTAGTATGTCTTGAAGGTCAGGTTTCTTGTTTAAAAACTCTTATTTTCTGTTTATCTGTGAATATTTTGAACTCTCGCTTATTTTTGAATGCCAAGTTTGCTGGATACAGAATTCTTGGCTGACAGTTTTTTGTTTTTTTTTTTTTCTTTGAGCACCTTAACTATGCCATACCGCTGTATTCCTGCCTCCATGGTTTCAGATGAGAAATTAGCTCTTAATCTTATCAAGCTTCCCTTGTATGTGATGGATCTCTTTTCTCTTGCTGCTTTCAATATTTTCTCTTTGTCTTGTGTATTTGACAATTTGATAAGTATATGTCTCGGGGTAGGCCTGTTAGTATTTATATTGTTCGCAGTGTGCTGCACTTCCTGGACATGTACAACCATGTCCCTCAAAAGAGTGGGGAGATTTTCAGCCATTATTTCCTCCAACACTTCTTCTGCCCCCTTTCCCTTCTCTTCTCCCTCTGGGATGCCTATATGTTTGCACATTTCAAGTTGTCATTCAATTCCTTGAGTCCCTGCTGAATTTTGTCTATCTTTTGTATCTATCTATTCTATTATCTGTGTGATTTCAGATGTACTATCTTTGATGTCATTAATTTTTTCCTCTGTTCAAATCTGCTGTTATATGCTTCTAGTGTATTTTTTATTTCCTGCATTGTGCCATTCATCACCATGAGATCTGTTATCTTTTTATGCATGCTTATGCTTTCTTTAGAATGTTCTCCCCAGTGTCTTCTTAAAATCCTTTAACTCTTCCTTCACTTCATTAAGTTGATTCATGATATTTGTTTATATATCCTTGATTAGTTGTTCCACATTCTGCATCTCCTCCTTTTTTTGTAGTTTGTTTATTAGTCTGTGCCATGTCTTCCTGTTTCTTAGTAGCCCTTTTAAACTTTTTTGTGTGTACAGGCATCTGTTTAGCTTGATGTACTTTTTCAGATGGTTAGCTTCTCTTTCTACTCTAGGATTTTATTTTTTTTGTTTTGTCTTAAGGTTCCTCTTTAATATTTGTTGTCTGTATCCCCTTGAAAAAATATTAAGACCATAGAAAAGGAAAGAGAGAAGAGAAAAAGAATGATAGTAACAATTTTTAAAAGTTAAAAAAAGGGGCCATGAAAGAGCCAAAATAAAAAATAAGTAATGAGTGAAAAATCATAAAAAATACAAAAGAATCAGAATTTAAAAGGTGTAATAAAAAAATGAAACAAGAAAAAAATTTGAATAAAATGAAAGTCCAGAAAGATGAGAACAGAAGAAATAAAAAATAAAAATAAAAGACCAAACAAGAGAAGATGGAATCAAAGAAAAGCAATGGAAAAGGGAAAAAGGAAAGAAAGAAAAGAAATAAAGACACTAAGGAGGAAAAAGAAGGAAAAGAAAAAAAGGAAACAAAGAAAGAAAAATAAACAAAGAGCAGCCCAGGAAAAACAGGCTTCCCTCTTAGGACCCTATGAATCATTTCAGGCTGCTGGTGCTCATCAATCAGTCACCCTGCCACTCACCTTCCACAGGTAAGGTACCCATTTTTAAAGAATAAAATAAAGAATAAAAAAATAAAATACACACATAAAAATAATAAGAATTATAAAATAACAGATCAGAAGAACTGAAACAAAATAATCTGTCACAAGGTGTCATTTGGACACTTGATAATCCACTGGATCACTCTCTGGATCCCTTCTCTTAGGAGCTACTGGGAATTGAACCAGGTACCTAGTATATGTGAAGCAGATGTTCCTTCACTGAGCCACATTCAGGTTAGGCAGGCTTATGAAAACTTATCTTACTCTCCCAGCCCTGTTTTCCCTCAGGATAGTTGAGCTTCTAACAGTTTGCTGGCTATCTCTCCTGGCTTCCTTTTCCTGCCCACCTACCTAGTCAATGACCTAATTCCTCTCTCTCCCAGGGCAGGTGGGTATGACAGCCTGCCTGATCAGATCCTCCCTCCCCTCTCCCAAGGGCCGCTTCAGTGCTGGCTGAGGTCTTTGTTTTTTTCCTGTGTTCCGCCCTCCCTAGCTCCCTGCACCATTATACCTCTCTCTCTCTGAGTTTGCTGGGTGCTGGTCTGATACCTATTTGCCCTTTAGCTCCCCAATGGATAGGTCTTTTTCAGCCTCCACTTACTGGGCTGGTTACAGCCAAGATTCAAAGCAGGTTAGATGACCAAACTCACTGAAGAGAAACTACTCTCCACCTTCCACCAGACCCCTCTTCCTCTCAGGGAGGAGGACATTCTTTCCCCTGTCGTTGGCTGCAGTGAGCTAAGGGTTTTACTGAAGCTATTCACCTTGAAGGTAAGGTATATGTACAGTTCCCAGCCACAGGGGTGAGTAACTCATGGTTTTTGTTTGGCCTCTTTGTCTCTCTGCCCATCTCCCTCTGGATGATATGCAGTACTCTCCTGGTCTGCAGATCCCCAAAGCAGCCTCCTCGGATAGCTGTTTACCCTTCCTCTGTTGTTTCTGTGAGAAAGTTAAGCCCTGCTTACCCACTCCAACATCATCTTCCCAAAAGTCCCCAGTTCTATTTTTAATAATCAGGTAACCCAGCCAGGCCCCTTCTGCTAGACTTAAAATTATTTCCAAAGCACTACATATTTTCAGAATACTTGAATATGATACCTAAATTGCTAAATCTACATAACTTACCATAAAGATACACCAACCTTACCACCTACTTCTATCTATCCATCCACCTGTTTTTTTGTGTTTTAACATAACTATTATATACTAACATATGATCAGAAACAATAACATAAAGAGACTTGAATGCTTTTAATAATAAGCTCCATTGACCTATATATTCTTTTGGAATTGACCTAAAGAAAATATCCTTCAACTTAAATCTATAAACTACTAAAAAGTTCAGATATTATATTTTTGATATAACATAGACATTTTAAGTTTTTAATAGATTCTTAAATAATTAATTAATTAAATGTGCATATATTTCCTATACAAAGTGATTCTGTTTTTCTGGGCTCTTTCACCTTTAAATACTGAGTGGATTGAAAATCCTGAGTCATGGTTTTGTCATTTTTATGCAGTTCTTTCATAGATACTATAGTAGAATGAAATTAAAATACACTTTCTTTGGAGTTTGGGATAAAAAAAATTTTTTTCATTTAATCTTTTTAGCTTCATTTCAGCAAACAAGAGATTTACAACTTTCTCCCCTCCCAGATAAGACTTTGGGGATAAGAAAAAAGTGTTCTCAAAATCAATTTTATCAATGCTTTCAATATAGTAATGGTACCTTGATATTGAAAGAAAGACATTGCCTCTTCAGATATTGAATCTCTTTTGTGTTCTCTTTGTTACCATGGAGTGAAAATTGTTGGCCCAGGTTGCTGTGACCATGACCACACATGGAAAAAAGGAAAAAGAAAGAAAACAGCACCATCTGCAACAAACTCTGCAGTTTTATAGAATAATGTCAAACAAGAAAGGATGTTGTGTAGAAAATTGGTGTCACTGCAAAAGGGTCCCTTATTTGGAAGCACAATGATAGATTTGTTATCACTAGAAAACAGAGGAGAAGGCTGTGACATAAGATGGATATTGGTATCTCCATGTTCTGAAATAGCTTTAAGAATAGATTTGCAAGCCCCACTTGATCTTTGAGATAGGGCAATAAATTTTCACTATCCAAATTCCAACAACCTCTGGGGAAGGTTAATTAATTCTGCAAGTTTTTATTTTTATTTTTATCTGATTTATTGTGAAATATGTCAACTCTACAGTGACATTATAATATTGATATATGATATTTAAATAAATATTAACACTTAGCAACTAATTATTTGGTATGTGTTATATACGAGGCAATTTGTAGTAACTGTACTCTTAGCCTTCAAAGGGCTTTAATTCTTATTGTAGAGATCTGTGCAAATACTAATTAGCATACAATTGACAGTAGCTAACGCTATGGGATAAATATTTACACAGTGGCCTAGTGAACCAAAAATATGAAATAATGTGATACAAGAGGAAAGAATATTTTAGGTACAGATAAACCCAGGAAATTCTACTAGCCTACTTAATAGAAGAAGCTTTGGCAATGAATGAAAAAAAAGGACTCAATGTGTGATTCACAATTTTGCTTACGGTTTTGTGATCTAACTCAATGTACAGCATAAACTGGACTACAATTGGAAAGCAGAAGCCAAACCAAAATGATATAAAATTCTCTTGCTGAGTGATTAACTCATAGTCGCTGAGACTAATCTAAACTATGCTTAGATTAGTATTTCATCTTGAATTAGGCTGAAGTCCTATAAAGGAACCAACTTTATTCCTCTCAGAATGATTCTGAACTGTTACTAAATTCAAGGAGCAAATCCCAACAAATATAACCATACTATATTCCTAACATACAAAACTCTTCAAGAGAGATAAATAGTCTTTTAGGGAAGGGTTCAGGCATTTTATTATTCACTATTTCCATGGCCTAGCAGAATGTGGTATTTTCTCCATGTAGACCTATGAGTAGAATTTATGTGTGGATATGTGTGAGCATATGTGTATGCATGTAGATAAGTTGTATCCTTCTAAGATATATTGGCACTTTAGAGCTACAATGCAATTTCAAATAAGTGTACCTGACAGGCCAAAGTTTAAAGTTTTCCATCTGCTCCTCAAAGGAATTTACAGTTGTCATTTCTACTCAAAACAATTAATTGGCAATTCCAATTTAAGTAAGAAGATGGACAGATAAGGAGTCTCAGCCCAACTGGCAAAATAATTTTCAAGTTTTAGAAGTAATTTCAAGAACAAGTTTTCTACTGCTTATCAAATAATCTATGATTTAAATATTTGAGCTTTAAGGAAGTATATCTAGGGGAAGGAAAAGGGAAATTGTAAACCATGAGATAAAATATAAGGTTAAAATATCTGTCTTTCTAATCTTGATTTTTTAAGAAATTATTGAACAAATTAATCAAAACCTCTTCTAACACTAGTTCAAGGTTGCCGTATTTCACCCAGTTATGCCCTGGAAAGTCCTTGGAATTTTCCTACCTTTCCAGGCTGAATCATCTGCTATCTCTCAGCCCACTTCTTATCACTTATGCCCATACCTTTCTTTACTCTCTCTGTTCCAGTCACATTGATCTCCTCCACATTCCTGTAACTCATTAATTACTCTCCTGACTTTGAGTCTTTATACTTGTTTTTCTCTCTGGCTGGAAGATTCAAACTTTCCAAATCTCCATATGCCTCTTTCTTTCCCTGTCATTAGGTTTCTCCTCCCATGTCATTTTACCAGACAGACTTTCTCTGACTTGCCTATATAAAATAGCACTGTCTCCCTCGCTGCTAGAACACCTCCATCCCATTTACCCTGCCTTATATTTCTTCCTAGCATATAGACAATACCTAATACATCATGTATTTATTCAATATTTCTCTTAATACTAGAATGTACTATCAGGGAGCTCCGTCTGTTCTATTCTGTATCCCTAGTATGTAGAACATTGCCTGGCATGTAGAGATATTAAATAAATTACTGTGAATAAATAAATATATCAATGAGCAAAAGAAAAATGATCTATAATTTCCTATCTGATTTTGTCATCAAGAATTTCTTTCCTAATGGTATTTCCAAAAATATCATTTTCACTTATGGTGGTTCCAAAGCTCTGGCTCCATGTCTTAAGCTAATGGACTGAACATTCTTTAAACTGGACACGCCCAGTAATGAGTCCCCAATTACTCAGACAATTTTAAATCTCATTCAGGATAGTAAGGATGCAGGAATAAAACAGAAATTTCTTAATTCGCCACATTTGAAAATTGTCCTTTTCATAGTGCAAGGGAGAAAACTATTTAAAAACTCTGATATCAGATATTAGGCTCTAGTATCAAAATTACAACACATAGGGAAATTTTCCCACAGTACTTCTGCAAGTCACACAAGCCTTTTTAACTGGCTTATACCACATCATTAGGGGCTTCATATAGTAGTCTTCTTTTCTTAGAATAGCAACAAAAGTATTCCTTACAAATGCAAGGTGACACTCTAAATTTTGTGGAAGATACATGTGTAACTATGTGAGAACTGGAGACCTGAAATAGACTAAGCTCCCAGTTTGTCTGAAGGAAGAAGGATTTGTAATAGCTGCAATCCACTGGTTTCTGCACCCAGTATAATTGATCTAATAGAGGAGAAAGTTCCAGAATTTAAATTAGACATAATAGATACATTTTGGAGGATATTATATTGAGCAATCCAGCATTAGTAAGAGAATATACATGAATCCTTAATAGTCTACCTTGCAGAATGGTTTTTGTATATTTTATACCAAGGAAAACAGTGCTTAAATGCTCTAAAAATAAGCTCCCAACAGATTTTTCCACAAGCGCTATGACTCTAAAAATTATTTATTATTGCTTCTCTGGTGCAGATTAAGAATATTGGGAAGAAAAGTAAGGAAATGTGATCATCTTAATTCACTGATGACAACTTTAAATTCAAGATATCCTTCTGACAATAAAAATATTTAAAGCCTTCAGTAAACCTTCAGGCAATTCAGCAGCTCTTTTCTCCTCCAGCTGCTTTAGGAATTATATATGGCACAGACACTTTTGGGCTTTCTGACCTCCTCATTCCAGAAATCCACATTCAAATCTAATGGTACCTCAGAGGCGATGGATGCCTCAGGCCCAAATTCCACTTGGCCAAAGATTAGAAAGTCCCACTGAAGCCAAGTAATACCATTTGCATAGTTGTTTCTTCACAGCCAAAACTTCTCCTAATTCCAGACATAAAAAGGAAAAAATTTTATAAAGAATTCCCAATATTACAAAAAAGTTCACCCTTCTATGTTTGTTCTTCTGATCTATTTTTTCGACATATTAAATTTGCAATTCTTTGTAGTAATTAAATGGACATCTGTGCAAAAAGTTAAAGAATGAACTACTTAAGTATAAAAAGAAAAGTTATTCTATTAGAATTGTCTTATGTGTTGCAAATATACACAGATTTCTTAGATTGCTTTTGGCAATAGTGCTTCTTGCAGCTAGAGTGCAATTTCATTTAGTATGGAATTTTTTGTATAATGTCTATAACAGACGGAGGTTTGCTTAACAATCCATAGACTAGCAGGAAGTCTTTAGGAGAAATGGATCCATTTGCTGGGGGGAAAAAAATATGTTGTTAATACTGCCTGACAGCAAGAGACTAATTTTGCTACAAATTTAAAGAACTTTATTATCTCAACTGAACAGATATGTGCCATTAACACAAAAAGTTCACTATCTTTTATTTCATGCTATTCATTTTAAATGTCAATCTATTTAAACATGAAATCCCAGAGAGGAAAGAAGTGACTCAACTAAAGCTACTATTGTGTTCTACTGTTCTTGATTTGATAAATATGAAATATTATGAGCAATACTTGTTTCCAGAGTGTCATGATTTTTGTGCCAGTTCCCCTAGCCTCAGTTCCCATAGGACTCAAGAAGGCCAGAAGTTCCCTGCATAAACAGTGGAGTGCATTACAAGAGAAAATGCCTTAGTCTAGGGAATTCAAAGTTTTAATAATGGATAGTAAGCATGTTTGCCCTTGCTCCAAACAGATACATTACTTCCATCTTTCAAGACTGTTTGTCATAAAAATATCATTAAAACTATATTCAAAACCAAGGCCAGTCAATACTGTTTGCAAGAAATACAGAAGCATGAGAGATCCATGGAACATTGTCTCCTAACAATAATTGATTGAATAACTGCAGATACACTTCACTTTCATTTCAATATAAAAATATGATCGAGATTTATGTGTCATTGTGGGTTTTGATCCAATAACAAACCTCTGTCAGACTTCCTTCTGGAAGTAGAACTAAGAATTTTTTTATACTGTGAGTTTAGAACTGGCCAATTTTGACAGGGAGGGTCAGAAATGGCATGTTTGGTCATATGAATCTCCCTAGAAGCTACAGCTCAAAATACTTTATATTGATTCCTAGGTAAAATAATACAGTGACTTGTGATTTTTTCCTCATATGATTCATTCAGTTCATTCATTCAGCTGTATACCTCCCCTACAAGTTTCCATTAACTTCCTATTGTTCCTCCCCAACCAACTCACACTCCCTCAAATTGCTACTACTCTGTCTAGTCACCTTAGATAGACACTTAATTCAATACTTTACTCTTTTAGATTAAAAGACTATTCATTTCTTGTCTAGTTTTCTAAACAGGTGTTTTTCTCTCAATTGTTTCAGTTTCTAAATAATTTCATCTTCCCAATGTATCACTTCCTCAACAGTCCCACTGGAACTTGCTGTTCATTTCATTACTCCCCAGTTTCTTTTCTTTTGTGTTTAAACTTTTTAAAAATTATTTTTATTTACTCTTTCTCTTTTTTTAAATTTTTCTATCTTCTCTACCTAATGCCCTGACATCTGTTTAATGCATCATTCTTTCTTTGAAAGTGCCCATTTTATATCAGATTTCATTCAAGGACCTTGATCATTCAAAGTCCAATAGCCTCTTTTAGTTCTCATCTTAATGGTTCTGACTGGTCATCAACAATTAAGACTGCTATAGGAAAAGAATATAAACTTAAATGATAATTTTATATTTAATGACTGAGACGAAAATAAAAATAAAAATAAAAATAGAGAAACATATGCTATCAAAAATTTTTGTCAAGGAAAGCAACATGTTTTCTTAAGCATATCTCAAGAATACAATTCTCTATTCCTTTGAACTTAGAAGCACATTTTAGAATAACTGATTTTTTAGAGTAAAGTTGGTTCTACTCAGGCAACAGGCCATCATTTATTAATTCATTGTTCATATTAAAATGTAAGTAATAGCAAATGATAACTCTGGTCAAAATCATGGTTATTTTGGAGATATACTAGCAATATAAAGGATACACTGGGTAGAGCAGAGATGGAATGGGGAGGATGCTTTTGCTGAATACAGAATGATGGAGATAGGGTCATATATAATGTCACTCCTTTCCTAGAATACATTAGCCAAGGTACAAAATTAGCCAAGGGATAAAATTTCAGAATCAGGAATTATTTTTATAAAAATAACAAAAGAAAGAAGATGAATTTCCAGTTTCTAGTCTAGCATTTAAACCACTTTGGAAATCATCATTAACTTCCTATCAATTAAAAAAGCTGAAAAATTGAAAAATATACCAAATTTTCTTAGATCTATCATAGAACTGAGGTCACTGGACAAGGCTGCTTTCCTAAAATTTTAGAAATTCTACACCTAGGCATACCATATTCAAATTGCAGAAAATCAAAGGCAAAGAGAAAATCTTGAAAGAAACCAGAAGTAAAAAAGATCTTATTATGGAAGATAAGAATTACCACAGACTTCAAACCATGCACACAAGAATAAATTGGAGTGAAATATTTAAAACATTGAAAGAAAAAAAAACCAGTCTAGAATTAGGAATCCAGCTAAACCATCCTTTAAAAGTGAAAGAGAAATTGATTTTCTCAGACATACAAAAATTGATGAAATTTGCTGCCAGTTGAACCTGCCTTGCAAAAATAGTAAAAAAAAGTTTTTCAGAGAGAAAGAAAGTGATATAGGTCAGAAACTCAGATCTACATAAAGAAAGGAAGAGCATTCAAGAAGGAATAACTAAAGGTGAAGTAAAATCTTATTTTTCTTATCCTTAACAGAACTAACAGATAACTTTTTGTTCAAAATAATAAAAACGGCAATATATTGAATGATTATAACTTATGGAAAAGTGAAATTAATGGCAGCCATATGGTAAGAGACAGGAGGGAGGAATATTCTCAGTCACTTACACTACTTGTAAAGTTGTATAATGCTATTTTAAAGGGGATAACAATACTTAGTGTGCATGAGACTAACAATAGAGCATCAAAATGCATGAGGCCAAAACTGACAGAAATATAAGGAGAAATAGACAAATACATGATTATATTTGGAGATTTCAATACCCCTCTGTATTAGTCAGGGTTCTCTCGGGAAAAAGAATCAACAGGAGATATCTGTCAATAATATGAGATTTTATAAGAGTCTCTCACGCTACGTGGGGATGCACAAGTCCAGGTTTCGCAGGCAGGCTGCAAGCCAGGGGCTCTGATGAAAGTCTGATGAAAACTCCTTGATGATTTTCTGGGAGAAGGTGGCTGTCCAAAGACGAGCTGGGAAATTCTCTTTGAATGTTGAAATCACTTCCCTTTTTAAGGCATTCAACTGATTGGATGAAAGCATCACCCATTGCTGGTACTATCTCCCTGATTGATGCAGATGTAATCAGCCATCCATGCAGTAAACTCACTGGTGATCGAAGTCCCTAAATGCTCTTGTATTACAATTAGCCCAGTGCTTGCTGGACCAAACACCTGGACACAATTACGTGGCCCAGTTGACACATTAGCCTAACCATCACACCTTCTCTCAGTAATTGATGGATCCAGCAGGCAGAAAAATAATAAGGATATAGTTGAACTGAAAGCACCATCAATAAACTGGTTCTAATTAATTCTAATTAGTTCTAAGAAGAAGTTAAATCCAATGTAAGGAGAAGAAAATAACATGAAATTGGGCAGAAATCAATGAAATTGAAAGAAAGAAAACAATAGAGAAAATCAACAGAGCCAAAATATGGCTCTTTGAAATGATCAATAAAATGGATTAACCCCTAATCAGGCTAAACAAGAAAAAAACAAAGAAGACACAAATTACTAATAACAGAAATGAAAGCGGGACATCGCTACTGCTCTCAGGACATTAAAAGTATAATAAATAATATTATGAATTTTGTGTCCACGAATTTGATAACTTAGATGAAATGGACCGATTCCTTGATAGACACAAACTACCAAAACTCATACAAGGATAAATAGGTTATCTGAATAGATTATATTTACTAAAGAAATTGAATAAACAATTAATAGCCATACAAAGAAGAAAGCAACAGGCTGGCAGGGAGTAGCTTGAATGGAGGTTTTCCAGGTCCTTTAAGGCCATTCCATGAGATGAACTTTAATTTTTTTTCTAATAAAGTAATACACGTTTTCAATATGGAAAATCTGTAAAATGTAAGAAGTAATATAACGAGTGAAATAAAAATCATTTGCAATATAAAAAAACTAAAATAAGTGAAAAGATGGCAACTTTTTGTAAAAAAAGGGAAAGGTGTTTTTGTCAAGTCTGTTTTGTTTTTGTTCCCAAAATAATTATTCAGGGCTCTGAGTGAACTACAGGCTTCTGAGTAATCTAGGAAAGTAAACTTAATGCTAAGGACAATACCAAGTCTATTGAAGAGCTACAGTGGTCTGAAATTAAAGAGAAAAGAGAAACGTAGCATTTGGAGAGAAGAGAGCCCAAAGATTAATAAGGCTCCCTGAGGAGGATGTAGTGGGGCCTAGTTTGAGAGAAACCTCTAGATTTAGCCATAGTGAACGAGATGAAGGTTGTTTTATCATTAGAGAATTTGTGCTCAATAAGGAATTTTTTTAGTTTAATGGAACAGTTAAGTAAATGTTTATTTAATATTTTGATCTGTAAATTAAACCTCCTCTAAACCTAAGGAAATACTTCATGCAAATCAAGGTAGCGTGGAATTCAAACACTGGCTTGTTTTGTATACTATAAACAAAATGAAACAAGTTACACTAAAAGCTGTAACCTGTTTCAAAGTAAAATTAAACAAAGCAAAATTTACATTTGGAAAAGAATCTTAAATTTTAATCATATTGTTAAAAAGCAGTAGTACCTGCTATTGTGAATTTAGCGTGGTTTGCTGGTCACTACAATTTCTTGTTCCTTCTCTCATCTTCCTTATCCTCCTCTTTCAATTTCTTTTCCTTCATCTCCTCCTAATTTAATAGCTTTAATATATCAATAAATTAAATAAAAAATTTCCTTGGAAATGATGGAAGTGTATTTAAAATCTCTTTTCATTTATGATATGAAAAAAGAATTATAATCCTTGACAAAAGAGAACATTAATTTCAGATATTTAGTGATTAAAATTTCATATTATTCTAAAATTATGTATATTTTTTAGGTAATTTTAAAAATAAAATATAGGATTTCCAATCTCACTGGGGTGTTTAATAGCCTACTGGTAAAAATAATTATAGTTGTTTGAAATAAATTCACATAATTTACTTAGGAGGACTCAACACCTTTGACAATGGGTTTACATGACATTTGAAATGTATTATAAATTCAGTCAGCCAGAAAAATTGTCTTAATCTATACATTATAAATATATTAACCATTTTAATAAAAGATTTAAAAACTTCATCAATTAAATAATTATTTACTATGTACTTTTAATCCTTATGAAAAATTCATAGGGTAAAAAGTTCCACTGTAAGTAATTAGAGTATTATTTGTATTTCCCTGCCAAAATCCATTTTAAATCAATCATACCGTGTGTTCATATGTTTGAAGTAATTTCAGAAGTAAATAATCACAGAACCGAACAAATGAGATAAAATGATGAAACAAATACAGCAAAGCCTATAAAGAATGCAATAGAATGTACCAAAATCTTTGCTGTGAGCTCCCAGGTACCTTTCCACTGCCTGAAGTTAGGGGAAACCTTCATTTTAACAAATACATTATAGGTGAGGATCCTGGAAAATATTAATATTTGCAACAAAGAAAACTTACATGTTTGTGCATATATATAGTCTTCTTTAAAGCAGGCTTGATCTCTTATTTCTCTAGCTAGTTCTCCCTAGTTTTTTATTCTACTTTTATTTTATCTTCACTTTTCTTGCTACATTTGCATATGCCATCAGATACATTTGTTTTCAATATGCATCTCTTTTGATATATGACTTTTCAAAATTTTTATTGACATGAGTATTTCATGACACTAAAAAGATTATAAGCTACAGGGCAGTTAGTATATGTATCTCATATATGATGTATTTCATTTCAATTCACCTGGTACCATAGTTTATGTATAGTCAGGATTCAATCAACATTTGTTTTTACTTTAGATACAAGGGAAACATTGATCACCATTCAACCAGAGAACACAGGGAGGCTCTATTTTTTTTCACTATTTCCTAGACATAATAGTTTCCTTTATAATTTTAGCCATTTCTACTACAGAAATACTTTTTTCCCTTCACTGGAAAAAAAAGTTTTATTGGTTAGAGTTAAGATGAAGACAAAAGTATACGTTCTGATTAGTTTAAGAAGAAAAGTATTCATTTCAGGGCATTAAATGGCCTACAGAATTATTTGGAAACCCGTATGAACCTAAAGAAACTTTCCAGAACAACTCTCAAGCTCTAGACAATTTTACTACACTCATGAGAGAATGAGAGTGAAAGGGCATAAATATCTTAGTAGCAATTATGAAAAAGGCTTTGACACATGGCCCTAATGAAAAGGTTGCTGGAACACCTAGGAGTCACCAGATTTATTTTGAATACAATTAACGGCACTGAGGTGGAAATATTAGGTTGTATACATAAAAATGCATGGAACTACACTATATAAACAGTGAACTCTATGTTAAACCATGGATTAAATAGTACAATTATAAAAATGAAATGCAAGGTGTTGGTAGATGGGTGGTATGTGGGAATCCTGTATTTTATACATGATTATTATGTAAACCCACAACTTTTCTAATAAAAGGAAAAAAGTTTTAAAATGTATGTAGGAAAGAATCAATTGGAATAATCTTGAAAATGCACCATATGCATTTTAAATTGGAACAAATATCATTCTAGGACATCCATCTCCACATCTGTAAAAGAGATAATTGTTTTTCCTCATAAATAAGTCATGCATTAAAGTACAACTTTTCTTTGTTCCTCTGGAAACTATATAATATAATCACAATCCTTTAATTATATCTGTCAGTTAGTGCTCATTGATTTACTGAGAAAACTCTGTTTAAGCAGTGACAGAGACGAGAAAGAAGAATAAATATTTTCTACACTGTGTTTAGTCATTAAGTCAACACATCTTCAGCCCCACACAATTTCTATATTGCTAATTACAAACAGAAGTTCTTGAATTCTCCAGAGGTAACAATGTACAGTTTATTAAGAAGCACTAGCCAAGGGAGAGAAAAAGAAGTGATAAAAGAATAAGAAAACACACACACACACATAGACACACAACTATCTCCCGGTTATTTTGGCATCCATCCCTGACATATATGTCATTGTTAATCTTAGTCTTGTTTGCTCCTACTTCCTGGATCATCAGTGGTATCTTCCAGATACAATTTCATTAGAGGAAAATATGGCATCACTGCTATGATCATGTGATCTGGCATCAAAGAGATTTAAGTTTTAATTTTTTTCCAATTAAAAGCTATATGTGGTTTTCTACTTCAAAAGTTCTTCACTGAAATAGTGAATGTTTAACTGCACTGAACATTACACAATGGTTTTGGTTATAGATGTTTAAAAGACTTGCTTTAGAAAATTAAAAGAAACCTACTGTGTGAGAAACATTCTTTAAATAGGATGAACTGATTAATATTATAAATGTTAGAGTTGCATTATCTTATAGATACATGAATCCAACTATATTTTTAAGACATTTAGAAGAAAGTAAGCAAAAAACAATAGTGGGAGAGAAAGGAAGATGGCATCGGTTTAGGAGGGCACTCACTGA
>JAQZBX010047447.1:0-20465 GCA_029593785.1 Cabassous unicinctus
AAAAAAAAAAAAAAAAAAGAAATTCACCATTAGCACACCACAATAATAATTGTTGCAAGCAGGATCCACTGATGAATGCTAAAATTAGTGGGTGAACTTTAAGGAGAAAAAAAGGATGATCATGGACAACACTCATCCTGAAAAACAGTATCTACACCTGTAAGCAAGACAGTTCCATCCATCTGCTCCATGGGATCTAAGCCCCCTCTCAATCAGAAGCAGAGTGGGCATCATAATCCCAAAATCCACAATATTGAGGAATGTAGAAATATAAGGGGAGAATGCAGTTGTGGACCAAAGTACACTTATTGTTATTCTAGTAATGGAAGAACTTGTAACATTGATATAAAGACAGACCAGAGCTTCTGAGAGGAGGGAAAGGGAAAACAGGTGTTACATTGGGCATTTTTGGGACATTGGAATTGTTCTGCATGATATTACAATGACAGATACAGGCCATTATACATTTTGTCAAAACCTATAAAATTGTGCAGTGCAAAGTGTAAAGCATAATGTAAACTATAGACCATAGTTAGTAGCAATACTTCTATATGTGTTCATCAATTTTAAGAAATGTACCACACTAAAGAAAGTTGTTGTTAATGGGGGGAAAGTGTGGGAGGGGGAGGCGGGAGGTATATGGGAATCCCCTATATTTTCAGTGTAACATTTATGTAATCTAAAGCCTCTTTAAAAATGAAGGCAAAAGAAAAGTTGTTGGCATAGCTTCAAGATACCTTACCCCAAAATATTTATTAATTACTGTGGTTATTTTAACATGTTTCTCAAAATTCTTTGATATTCCTCGCTTCAGGAAATGGAGCGTAATTCTTAACCCTCCCCTTGAGTGTGGGCTGGACTTACCACTTCTAACGAGAATAGAGTATGGAAATGAAAAGTAATAACTTTACAGTGCAGAAAACCTGTGATCACCACCTTAACCAAGTGATCAAAGTTAATATCACCAGCAATAAGTCATGTTGATATGTACCTCTGATATGATGCAATGAGGAGGGCATTTCACCTCTTGTAATTTTCTCCAGAACCCATTACCCCATTCTAATTATAAGAAAACATCAGGCAAACCCAAATTGACCGAGATTCTACAAAATATGTGTCCAGTACTCCTTGAAATTATCAAAGTCATGAAAAATACGGAAAGATTGAGGAACTGTTAGAAATCAGATGAGAATAAGGAGACATGATTACTGAATGCACTGTGGATTCCTGAATTGGATTCTGGGATTAGAAAAAGCACATTAGTGGAAAAAGTGGTAAAATCTGTAGTCTATAGTACTATACTGATATTAATTTCTTCGTTTTGATATATTTTCTATGGTTATATAAGATGTTAACATTATTGTTTAGTCTTTACGATTCTTCTCTATAACTAAAATTATTTTGAAATAAAAAGCATTTTTTTTTTTAGTAAAATAGTTTTTTTTAAATCCTGTGTGTCTTTCAATATGGTGTTTTCAGATTCTCAAAGTAGAATAAATTTAAATATTTAAAAGCAAAAGAAATTAAAATATTTAAGGTCTATATTTACCTCAAAACTGATAGACACAAGAAAACATTCATGAGAATACCATTTTAAGTTTAGAGATTTGGTCATCTTAAACTCAAGTAACAATAAAATAAAATATCAACTTCAAAACTAATTGTTGTTATCATTTGTATTGGAACCTGATGGTCCTGACTGTAGTTCCATTCCTTTTATACTTCACTCTCTTCCTTATTTGAATCTGCATGACAAAAGGAACCATGGGTGTTTCTTACAAATAGGTAATTGAAATACTATTTAAAGAAAAATTGTATTTTTAAACATCTATGGTAGGGGAGCTGATGTGGCTTGAGCAGTTGAGCACCCGCCTCCCACACAGGAGGTCCTGGGTTCGGTTCCTGGTGCCTCCTAAAGAAAAACAACAAGCAGACAATGAGCAAAAAAAATGAGCAGAGAGCAGATGTGGCTCAAGCAGTTGAGCACCTGCCTCCAGATGGGAGGTCCCAGGTTCAGTTCCCAGTGCCTCCTAAAGAAAAAAAAACAATGAGCAAAACATCCAAACAAAAAAACACAACAATTGAGCAGACAACAAGCACAAACAGTGAGAAAAAAGAAAAATACGAGCAAACAGATGAGGAAACCTCGGTGGGGGGCGGGGAGGTGGGAATTCTATGGCAGGGTAGGTATAATACTTAACCTTTTATATTACTATAACCAAAAAAGGTTTATAAAAAGAAGTTGTTATTGCCCTAATGGCACTCTATGAAGGAGTCTAACAGTATTTTCAGGAACAACTTGCTGGTTTTCACCAAATTTGGGAACTTCACGTTTTCTTTGTGTGAGTGAGTGTGTTGAATTTTTTTTAAAGATGGCATGACAGATCCCTTATTATCAGAGCTTTTTTATATTATGCTTTATATAAATAAAGTGTGTCTTGCAGTGTAGTAATTAGAAATATTGAACTGTGTTTAAGTTGAGTCATTGAATTTTAGTCATAGAGTTAAGTTGACATTAATCTGTTGTTTATTTTCAGATTCTTTTGTGTGACTCTTGTGACAGTGGATACCACACTGCCTGCCTCCGCCCTCCTCTGATGATCATCCCGGATGGAGAATGGTTTTGTCCCCCTTGCCAACATGTATGACCAACCCACCTCTGTTTTTCTCGACCAAGTTGTCCTTGATTTCATATTCATATTAGTAATACTTCTAGGCAGCCGCCAAACATCTTTAATCTTCAAAGCAATTTGCAAATTGTGCTTACCTCTTATTTAGATATCTGTGAAATTAGAGCTTATGGGAAAAGCTGCCTTTTAATAATATCTTTTATGTCTTTTGTTTTTTACAAAGCAATTCTCAGAAGCCCTCTAATATTTGTAAAGCTATAATCTCTAGTATATCTTTGTCACATTTGTTATAAACACAAACAGCCCCAAATTTAGATACAAGAAAAGAGATGTTTCTTCCTATTATCTCCTTGTTTCATCCTCTTCTTTCATTTCTACATACCTTCTATTGTCAGCATTTTTATAAATGGTATTACCAGAGCTTGGAGAAACAGGGATTATATTTCTCTTATATCATGATTCGCTCGGTCTCTTTTGAAAGCTGAAGAACATGGTGTGTCTGTGCCACTGTGCCTAAGGGATACTTTCTCCCACTAAGCCCAATCTTAACATGCCAATTTTGTTTTTGAAATGATGGGCTTTATGCATTTCTCAGTGAAGTGGACTTAAACTAGCTTTAGGATTACAATTGTGTCATATACACACACACACATACATGTTTAAACCAAATGCTATTTTGTCTTTTTTGTTTTTTTAATTATTTATTGGTATATCATTCATATATGCATATACATAGACAGTAAGTATACAGTAAAAGTGTTAACTTCTGAAACAAACCTGCATATCATCATACAGGGATCCCGTTCATCACCCCACCACCAACACATTGCATTGTTGTGAAATTCTTGTTACAAACTGAAAGAGCATCATCAAAATATTACACTAACTGTAGCCAATATCTTCTTATATTTGGTGTATTTATCCCCCAACCCACCCAGTTATTAACACCCTGTATTATTATTACATATTTGTTTTCGTTCATGAGAGAATGTTCTCATATTTGTCCTGTTACCCACCATCCATCTTCCACCACAGTATTCACTGTATTATGCAGTCCCATGCCTTGTACAATCCAAAGTGTATACTCAGTGGCTCTCATTTTCATCACAGAATCCTGCTGTCATCACAGCAATCAATTTTAGAACGTTTTCATTTCTACTTCAAAAGGAAGAATCCCATACCCCATTTTACCCCCCATAGTTGTCCCTTAGAATTAATACATCTTCTTTGCCATTGCTGCAAAAATAGTACAATATTATTGCTAACTGTTGTCCATAAGTTACATTAGTTGTAATTTTCCTTTGTATCACCATATTCTTAACACTTTGGAAAAGAAGAACATATTTATAGTATTACCCACCATCTTCATCCACCACTGAAATCACTTATGTTATACAGTCCCTAGATTATTTTCTAGCTTCCTTTCAGCCACAATCACATTTATAAATCAGCACTGTTAGGTGTACTCACTGTATGTTACTATCTATTCTTTTCTTCACTTTTACAATAAATCTTATTAAAAATTCTATATACATTAAGTATCAGCTTTGCCCACATTCTATCTCCTAGTAACTTATACTCTAGCATTTACCTCCATCAGTTTACTCATCTTAGTTTATATTAGTGAGACCATACAGTATTTGTCCTTTCGTGTCTGGTTTATTTCACTCCACATAGTGTCTTTTATGTTTACCCATGTCCTCAAGGTTCATCCATGTTGTCATAAGCATCCGGATTTCATTTCTTCTTAGAGCTGAATAGTATTCCATTATATATATATACCACATTTTCTTTATCCATTCATCAGTTGATGAACACTTGGGCTGTTTCCATATTTTAGCAATTGTGAATAACGTTGCTATGAACATCGGTGTACAAATTGTCGGTTCACATCTTTGCTTTCAGTTTTTCTGAATATATTCCTAGTAGCAAGATTGCTGAATCATTCAGCAGTTCCATATTCAGCTTCTTGAGGTTCTGCCAAACTGTCTTCCACAGAGGCTGCCCCATTCTACATTCCCACCAACAGTGAGGGAATGTTATTACTTCTCCACATCCTCTCCAGCACTTGCAGTTTTCTGTTGTTGTTGTTGTTGTTTTTAAATAATGGCCTTTCTATAATGTGTGAAATGGTATGTCATTGTAGTTTTGATCTGCATTTCCCTAATAGCTACAAATGTTGAACATGTTTTCATGTGCTTTTTGGCCATTTGTATTTCCTCTTTGGAAAAATGTCTGTTCAAGTGTTTTGCCCATTTTTAAATTAGGTTGCCTGTCTTTTTATCATTGAGTTGTATGATCTCTTTTTATAACATGAATATCAAACCCTTATTGGATATGTGGTTTTCAAATATTTACTCCCATTGAGTAGGCTGCCTTTTTACTTTCTTACCAAAGTCTTTTGAAGAACAAAAAGTGTTTAATTTTGAGAAGGTCCCATTTATCTATTTTTTCTTTCATTGCTTTGTGTTTTGGGTATAAGGTTTAAGAAACGACTGCTTACAAGATATTGAAGATGTTTCGCTACATTTTCTTCTAGGAGGTTTATGGTTGTAGCTTTTAAATTTAGTTCCTTGATCCTTTTTTCACTTTTTTAATTTTTTTTAGTAAATTTTTGTATAAGGTGTGAGATAGGGGTCCTCTTTCTTTTGAATGTGGAAATCCATGTTCCCAGCACCATTTGTTGAATGAACTGTTCAGGCGCATCTGAGTGAGCTAGACAGCCTTGTCACAAATCACTTGACCATAGATATGAGGATCTATTTTTCAGTTCTTGATTCAGTTCCATTTGTCAATATATCTATCTTTATGCCATTACCATGCTGTTTTTACCACTGTAGCTAAGTAGTATGGTTTAAAGTCAGGAAGTGAGAATCCTCCAATTTTATTCTTCTTTTTATAAATCTTTTTGGCTATTTGGGGCCCCTTACCCTTCCAAATAAATTTGATTATTGGCTTTTCCATTTTTGGAGGGAAAAAAAAGGCTATTGGGATTTTTATTCAGATTGCGTTGAATATGTAAATCAGTTTGGGTAGAATTGACAACTTAATATTTTGTCTTCCCAATTCATGAACATGGAGTGTCCTTGGCCTTCCATTTATTTAGATCTTCTTTGGTTTCTTTTCACAATGTTTTGTAGTTTTCTGAATACAGGACCTTTATGTCCTTGGTTAAGTTTATTCCTAAATATTTGGTTCTTTCTGTTGCTATTATAAATGCATTGTTTTTTTCTGACTTCCCCCTCAGATGGCTCATCTGAAGTGTATAGAAACACTACCAATTTTTGCATATTAAACTTATATCCAATCACTTTTACTGAACTCGTCTATTAGTTCTAGTGGCTTTGTTGTGGATTTTTCAGGATTTTCTCTATATAGAATCATATCATCAGCGAATAGTGCAAGTTTTTACTTCTTCCTTTACAATTTAGATGCCTTTTATTTCTTTTTCTTGCCTAACTACTCTAGCTAGAACTTAAAGCAGAATATTGAATAGTAGTGATGACAGTGGGCATCCTTGTCTTGTTCTCAATTTCAATGGGAAAGCTTTCAGTCTTTCACCATTGAGTACAATGCTAGCTATAGGTTTTTCATATATGTACTTTACCATATTGAGACAGCTTTCTTCTATTCCTATCTTTTGGAGTTTTTTAATTCAAGAAAGGATGCTGTATTTTGTCAAATGCCTTTTCTGTGTCAATCGAAAGGTCACATGTGATTTTTTTCTTCTTCAATTTATTAATGTAGTTTATTACACTAATTGATTTTCTTGTGTTGAACCACACTTTCATATCTGGAATAAATCCCACTTGATTGTGGTATATAATTCTTTTAATGTGCTTTTGGATTTGGTTTGCAAATATTTTGTTGAAGATTTTTGCATCTATATTCATTAGAGAAATTGGTCTGTAGTTTTATTTTTTCATAATATCTTTATCTGGTTTTGGTATTAGGGTGATGTTGGCATCATAGAATGAGTTTGGTCGCATTCCTCCCTGTTCAGTATTTCGGAAGAGCTTGAGCAAGATCCTGTATTAGGTCATCTTTGAATGATTGGTAGAGTTCACCTGTCAAGCCACCTGGTCGTGGGCTTTTCATTTTGGGGAGGTTTTTGAAGACTGTTTCAATCTCTATACTTGTGATTGTTTTGTTGAGGTCTTCTGTTTCTTCTAGGATCAGTGTTGGTTTCTCAGGTGTTTCTAGGAATTTATCCATTTTGACTCCATTGTCTAGTTTATTGGCGTACAGTTGTTCATAGTATCCTCTTGTGATCTCTGTTATTTCTGCGGATCATTGGTAATGTCTCCCCTCTCACTTCTGATTTTGTTTATGTGCATCTCTCTCTTTTTTCCTTCGTCATTCTAGCTAAGGATTTGTCGATTTTGTTGACCTTCTTGAAGAACCAACTTTTTAAACCAAATGCTATTTTAAACATTGCCAGCTGGATAGGCACACAGTGTGGTTTTTTGGTAAGACTATAAGTTTCTCTAATGTGTGCCCCATTTCAAAGATGTTTTGCCTATCCTCAGGTCCTTGGATGCTGATGTACCTCTTAATTTAAACACATGGAAAATATCAGTTTTCTCTCATTGTAAGGGCCCTCCTCAGCTCTAATTGCAAAATATTCTTGAGCTTAACATGTAAGTGATAAGTGATTGTGGAAAGGTGTTTGTGCAGAAGGAAAAATGATATCCATCTATTTTGCTCCTTCAGAAACTGCTATGTGAGAAATTAGAAGAACAGTTGCAGGATTTAGATGTTGCCTTAAAGAAGAAGGAGCGTGCTGAACGAAGGTATTGCAATATGTATGTTAGCATTCACATTTGCTTGGGGATTTGACAGCAGAATTGTCTTGCAATACAGATTAATTCATCCACCTAAAGTGGAGGTTGGCAAGCTATGGTTTGTGGGCCAAATCAGGCCTGCTGCCCATGAACTAAAAATGTTTTTTTACAGTTTTTAATAGTTGGGGGAAAAATCAAAACAAGAATACTATTTCTTGAAAATTACATGACATTTACATTTCATTTTCCAGAAAGAATTTTATCGGAATACAGCCATGCTCGTTCATTTCATATTGTCTGTGCCTATTTTTGTGCTAAAATGTCAGAGTTGAATAGTTGCAAGAGCAATTATTACCCACCAAGCCTAAAAGATTTATTATATGTCCCTTTTGGTGAAAAGTTTGCCAACCTCTTATCTAAAGTATTTATCGGAACATATGCCAAATAAATATTGACCTAAGTATTTTGAAGGTTATATACTTACTTAAGTATTGTAGAGAATACAAGAAACCTTAAGAGCTTTTCACAATTTAGTTATCCATTTATTTGTGTGGGCCCAACCATTCCTGGTGAAATAAAGAATTTAAATGATGAACTGTGTCCTGCTGTGCTCCCTTTACAATAAGCCATTGCAGTATGATCTCAAGCAGTTGAAGAAGGCTTCTTGGAGGAGGTTAGACTAGAAAATGGCCTAATATTTTAAAAGGTGCTCAAAATCAACCCTATAAGTTAATATTTATTTGCACTCTTTGATTATGCTTTTGGTCTCTCATTTACTAGTTCCTTTGCTTTCTCTCTAATTCTTGGGATCCTCTTTACTTAAATGTCATCCTTTAAGAGGATATCTATAATTATGACATTAGATCACACACTGAGTCCTAGATGAGATTGGGTCATAGAAAGTAGAGCAAAGTTATTGTTATAGGGAAACTAATCTGACACAAAACCAGTTAACTGATAATTGTTGTTAATGTTTGCTAATTCTCCCCAGTATCTGGTTAACAAAGCCTTTGTTATTTATAGATCCCAGAATGTGTGTGTGTGTGTGTATGTATATATGTATATGTATGTGTGTATATACATATGAATATTTGGAGCACTAAACAGCAAAGTACGTGTGTTTGTAAAATAAATAATTTGTTAACTAAATTCTCTGACTTCACCCATTTTCAAAGAGTGAGTGTTTTTATTCATCTTTAATTCTGTGAATTAACTTCTCTAGCACCCATCCTCGCAGCTTAGAACCTTACTTATTCCTTCCATTATAGCACAAGAGCATCTTTCCCATTTTTTGTGCATTTAATCAACATGTAACCAACATTTATTGCGAAACTTATTGAATTGAATTAACTTGGAGAGAACCAAAGACAGCACCTGTTGTTTATAGCTATATAAAATCTGTTGAATTAAAATCAACAAAAGTGAAGAACTTCCTGAAAGATGGAAGAAAGACATGGGACTCTCTTCTTTCCCAGAAAAATAGCTAAAGGACAGGCAGGAATAGCCTGGGAAAAATCTTCTAGGGTTTAGGACACCAGGGGAAGGCTGGACAATGCCCAGAAGTGAGATGGGCAAAGGAAAGAATTGAGATGGCAAAACTGTGATTTAAAAGCTGCGGCTGAAACTGCCAGCATCCTCCCCTACACTATAGACACTTTTGAATTCTCAGGCCTTGGGGCCAGTGGCTACAGACAAAAAGGGCTCCAGGCATGCACCTCCCCAAGAAAGGGGAGACAGAGGGTCACAGCCTAAGGCTGACTCAGCTTTTGACCCACAAATTTGGTCTGCTGTGTCCCAGGAGCCCTTCCAGGCCAGGTGGGGCCATGCCATTGTTTGCCTTGGGAGTCAGCAAGGGACTAAAGAAATCCAATCCTCTCAATCTCCCTCTCTACTGACCAGGACTGGTTGTTGAGAATGCAAGGGGAGTGAAATTACTTCCTACCGGATAACAGGGAGGTGGTTGCCAGCAAAGGTTGGAGAACTGCCTCTGAGAAAGTTTGAATTATGAGGCTCTTGGCCTCCAATCAGGATCCTCTGTCACATTGATCCAGTCAGTATTGTAGCAAACATACTCCAACCAGGCTTTGAACTGAGAAGACTGCCAAAGGGTGCCATCTGATAGCAGACAAATGAAATGCTCATGAAGAAATTAAAAGTAAATAAGAGAGGCTTTTTCTAGCATTTATGGCCTCCCTCCTCAAGGTGCTTGGAAGCAGGTCTGCAACCCATTACTGGTTCCAGGGCCCAGATTTGAGCAACTAACCGGGACAGTCCTAGAGACCTAGAAAAGGTTTAACCAATAATCAAGAAACAGCGGTAACACACAGCCTCCCACCACTAAATCCCTACAAAAGAGAGAAATTGAGCATCTGAGTAAATTGACCATGCTAATCAGATGCCTAGACATCAGCAAAAATTACAAGCCATACTAAGAAAATGAAAAAAATGTCCCAAGAAAAGGAATATATCAAAGCCCCATAAGGGACCCAGGATTTGAGACAACTAATCACCGAGATGCATACAAATTTCTAAAATCAGATTAATGTGTTGAAAGACAATATGGCTAAAGAGATAAACGACATTAAGAAGACACTGAACAAGCACAAAGAAGAGTTTGAAAACCTGAATAGAAAAGTAACAGAGTTCATGGGAATGAAAGACAAATAGGTGAGTTCAAAAAACTCATTAGAGGCATACAATAGCAGACTTAAAATGGTAGAAGAAATAATAATTGATACAGAAGACAGAACTGCTGAAACAGAAGAGAGAAAAGAGAAAGGAATGGAAAAAATTGAGCAGGAGCTCAGAATTGAATGATAACGTGAAACACAACAACATACATGTCATGGGAGTTTCAGAAGCAAAAGGGAAAGGAAAGGGGGCAGAAATAATATTTGAGGAAATAATGGTTGAAAATTTCCCAGCTCTCATGAACAAATGAACTTACATGTCCAAGAACAGCGTACCCCAATAAATAAATGCGAATAGACCTACTCTAAGACACATACTACTCTATATGTCAAATGTAAAGAGAAAATTCCGAGAGCAGCAAAAAAGCAAACTAACACATACAAGGGACACCTAGTAAGATGTAGTGCTGATTTCTCATCAGAAACCATGGAGGCTGGAAGACATGGAGGCTGAAAGAGAAAAACTGCCAGCCGAGAATTCTTTATCCAGCAGAATTGTCCTTCAAATATGAAGGTGAGTATAAAATATTCACAAACAAACAGAAACTAAGAGAGTTTGTAGAAAAGAATCCACCTTTGCAGGAAATATTAAAGGGGGATCCTCACAACCTGAAAGAAAAAAACAGGAGCGATAGGCTTGGAGGAGAGTATAGAAGACAAGAAGAGCAGAAAAGATAACCAAAAGAGTAAAAAGACAGACAAAAACAAGCTATGACATATAAAAACCAAAGAATAAAATGCTGAAAGTAAATAATGCATTTACAGTAATATCATTGAATGTGAATGGATTAAACTCCCCAATCAAAAGATATAGGCTGACAGAATGGATTAAAAAAACATGAGACATTCATGTGATTATACCAAATACCATTGATTGTACACTTTGGATAATTGTATGCTTTATTTATCAATAAAATTGATTTGTTTTAAAAGAAAACAAAAAATGTAAATTTCTTATTGAAAAGGTAAGCTTACAACCAGTCAACACAATTTTAAAAACAATGAAAATATTGTCCAAAAAATGGGGGAGACACATTATTTTAAAAAGGGTTATATTAATTGCCTAGCTACTAAAACAAATACTATACAAAGGGTTTAAACAACTGGAATTTTTTGGCTCATAGTTTTGAAGCTGGGAGAAGTCCAAAATCAAGACATCAGCAAGGCAGTGCTTTCTCCCTGAAGGCTGTGGCATTTTGGCACTGGCTGCTGGCAATCCTTGCTCCTTGGCTTTTCCATCATATGACAACACATGTAGTGGCATCTTCCCCTTTCTCTTCCAAGTTCACTTGACTTCTGGCTGGGCTGCTCCCTGTGGCTTCTCTCCCTCTGTGACCTGCTCTATAAGGACTCCAGTTATAGGGTTAAGATCCATCCTGATTCAGTTAGGCCACACCTTAACTGGAGTAACTTCATCAAAAGGTCCTATTTACAATAGGTTCACACCTACAGAAATGGATTAAGATTTTCTGGGGTACATAACTCCAAGTTACCACAACAGTTGTTCATTAGATAAAACAATTTGAAAGAAGTTCAACAAGGAAACAGAGAATCTGAACAATATGATAAACAAGCTAGATCTAACAGACATACACAGATCTTTGTACCCAAATTCAGCAGTTATACATTCTTAAGTGCTCATGGATCTTTCTCCAGGATAGACCATGTTAGGTCACAAGGCAGATCTCAATAAATATAAAAAGATTGAAACTATACAAAGCACCTTTTCGTATCATAATGGAATGAAACTGTAAATCAATAGTAAATGGGAAGAGGTAAAATCATAAATGTGTAGAGGATGAACAACACACTCCTAAATCATCAGTGGGTCAAAGAAGAAATTGGAAATGAAATTAGTAAATATATTGAGACAATTGAACACAAGAATACAACTAACATATCAGAACTTCTGGGTTACAGGGAAGTCAGTGCTGAGAGGGAAATTTATATCCCTAACCGGCTATATTAAAAAAGAAGAAAGAGCAAAAATCAAAGATCTAACTGAACAACTGGAGAAACTACAGCAACAACAACAAACCATTCCCAAAGCAAACAGAAGAAAGAAATACTAAAGATTAGAGCACAAATAAATGAAATGGAGAACACCAACAACAACAACAAATAGAGAAAATCAACAAAACCAAAAGCTTCTTTGAGAAGATCAATAAAATTGACAAAACCTTAGCTAAACTAACAAAGAAAAACAGAGAGAAGACTCAAATAAGATCAGAAATAAAAGGGGAGAAGTTACAACTGACCCCACAAAAATAAAAAGGTTCCTAAGGATATTATGAGAAACTGTATGCCAGCAAACTAGACAACCTAGATGAAATGACAAATTCCTAGAATCCCACACACAACCTACATTGACTATACAAGAAATACAAGAACTCAACAAACCATTCACATTTAAAGAGACTGAATCAGTTAAAAAATCGCCCAAGAAAGAAAAGTCTGGGAACAGATGGCTTTACAGGTAAATTCTAAGCATTTCGAGAAGAATTAACACCAATCCTGTTTAAACTCTTCCAAAAAATTGATGAGGAGGGAAAATTACCTACCACATTTTATGAAGCCAACATCACCCTCATACCATATCCAGATAAAGATACTTAGTACAAGAAAAGTAAATTACAGATTAATCTCTCTAATGAACATAAATGCAAAAATTCTCAACAAAATACTTGCACATCGAATCCAACAACATATTATAAATAATTATACACCACAACCAAGTGGAATTTATTCCTGGTATTCAGGGATGGTTCAACATAAGAAAATCAATACAATACACTACATTAACAAATTGAAGGGAAAAAAACACATGATCGTCTCAATCGATGCAGAAATGGCATTTGACAAAATCCAGCAAACTTTCTTGATAAAAACACTTCAAAAGATAGGAATAGATGGAAAAATTCTCAACATGATAAAGGGCATATATGAAAAACCCACAGCCAACATCAAACTCAATGGGAAAACATTGAAAGCTTTCCCTCTAAAATCACAAGAAAGACAAGGATGCCCACTGTCACCATTGTTATTCAGCATTGTACTAAAAGTTCTAGCTAGAGCAATTAGACAAGAAAAAATAAATAAAATGAAGGGCATCCAAATAAGAAAAGGGGCAGTAAACTCTTACTATTCGCAGGTGAGATAATCCTATATTTAGAAAATTCTGAAATGTCTACAACAAAGCTTTTATTAGGGAAATGCAAATTAATGCTACAATGAGATATCATTTCACACCTATTAGAATGGCCACTATTAAAAAGACAGAGAACAAGTGTTGGAGAGGATGTGGACAGATGGGAACAATATTTCACTGTTGGTAGGAATGTAGAATGGTACAGCCTCTGTAGAGGACCATTTGGCAGTTCCTAAAGAAGTTGAATATAGATTTGCCATGAGACTTAGCAATACCACTAGTGGATATATATCCAGAGGAACTGAGAGCAGAGATGTGAACAGATTTCTGCACACCGATGTTCATAGCAGCATTATTCACTATTGCCAAAAGATGGAAAAAACCCAGTTGTCTACCAACCAATTAATGGATAAACAAACTGTGGTTTATACACACAACGGAATAGTATGCAGCTGTAAGAAGAAATGAAGTCATAAAAGCATATGACAACATGGATGAACCTGGAATACATAATGTTGAGTGAACCAAGCCAGACACAATGGGCAAATACTGTGTGACTGCACTACTGTGAAGTAAATATGTGTAATCTCATGGAGTTAATAATTTGAATATTGGTCACCGAAAAATAAAATAAGAATAGAATAGAAAGCTGAGGGTTAACTTGTGCAGAATTGGTGAAAAGAAGGTGTGTTAATCTTTGGAAATGAATAGAAAAGGTGGAAAGCACAACATAATGTTTATAACTAGTAGTACTATTACATGGGTAATACAGTGGTCTAAAAGGAAAGTATAAGGTCATGAATATTACTAAAAGCAAAACTGAAAAATGTAACATCAGACTGTATTGCATAGTATAACCACATGGGACATAAAAAAAATAATCTCCCTTAATGGGAGATTTTGGAAACAAGTGTTTCTTATGGAAATATTTAGCATTTCTTAGGAATTGACTAAAACTATGTTACACAAAGGAATTTTTAAAATTCCTGTATTATCTTTTTAAGTGCCTTATCTAATAAAACATTTTTTTAATAAAACATTTTAAAGATTAAAAAAAAAAATCAACGCAAGAGGTTTTGTTGTTTTCTTTTTTTTTGGAAATGAATCTGTGGAGATGTCATTAGTTATTTCTTGGAGAAGTCTTCACCAGATCTTAAGTTATCTCCACTGTGGTATCCCGGAGTGCTGAGCCATATAACGTGACTGCCTTACATTTTTTCTTTTCTACAGCAAGAAGTGAACAGTCTTAGCATCATTTACTGGGACCATGATACGGTTTTATTACAAAGAATTATTTTTATAGTGATATTTATTACCATGAGTGTATACCTGTGCGTACACACGCACAATTACTGGAAACTTCCAGCTTAACAAAGATCTAATTTTTTTAATCAAGGTTGCTTTCCATCTAATCAAGTTATCAATGAATCGTAGCTTTTCATGAAGTTTCCTGGTCTATTTCAGTTTTAATTCCTTGATATAAATCACTTCTAAGCTATTGTTTTCATACCCTGTGAAATTTCCTGCCTTCCATAGAGTTACCAGTACTACATTAAGTTTTTTAGATAATTGGTAATATGTCTGTGACCTAGCCTTTGCTACTACCTGAAATTGTAATCTTCATATTAGCCATGTTAGCCAATTTCATAGCAATTTTACTTTTAACAAAGCTAATTTGCTTGTGTATATGTTTGTTTTTTTACCTAAAGGAAAGAACGCTTGGTGTATGTGGGTATCAGTATTGAAAACATCATTCCTCCACAAGTAAGTTTTTGGTTTGCAGTAATTTTAAAGGGGGGGAGTCTGCCATAATTGTTCTAAAGTTTAACCCACATCATGTAATATGAGTAGTTTTAAATATATGGTATATTCATTTTATTAAAAATAAAAATTCAGTATCTGAAAGAAAAGGAAAAGTTACTCATATTCCCTCAGTGACTGAAATAATATATAAGCAAATAGTCCAAAAATGTGATATCACATCCAAACTAAATTTATAACTTCGGGGGAGAGTGTATGCTCCATTTTTATTACCCTAAATGGGGTCATTTGATTTTAGATTTTTAATGTGCTATATATGTAAAATAAAGAATATTTCAGGGAGATTTCTGATTTTCAATTTGCCTTCTTTGGAGTTATCAAAAACATCAACTTTTATTCTTCCTTCCTGTTTGTTTTTTTGAAGAGATAATCATTATGTTGCATTTATTAGTCTAATTTTTAATTAAGGGTATTTCATGAGTGAAGGTACATGTATATCATAGTGTTCATTTGAAATAAGAAATTTTCTTAGTTTTCTAAGCAGTTTAGTTAAAACACAAGCTTAAATAACCTGTCTTGTTATCGTCCTTCAATATCATACCACTTTCTTTTTCTAAATCTATTTTTCAAACTCACCATTCCTATTGAGTATCTTCTACTATATGTCAAATATAATTATTTGTTTAAAAGATACAATGGAAAAACTCTATCACAATTGTTTAAAACAGTTGATTATAAACTCACAGAAGTTTAAGAATTTTCGTACAGAAGTGTTTGGGGATCACCAGTATGCTTTTAATCTGCTTACTTGGTGTTACTGTGTTAAAACTATTAATTTCAAGGAACTTTATTCTGTCATAAGTAAAAATGTACATACTTATTATCATATTTTACCTCAGGAGCCAGATTTTTCCGAAGATCAAGAAGAAAGGAAAAAAGATTCAAAAAAATCTAAAGCAAACTTGCTTGAAAGGAGATCAACAAGAACACGGAAATGTATAAGTTATAGGTATGAAATATGTGGAAATGGTTGTAATGAAAGAGTGTAAAATGTTTTTTAAATTAGATAACATGATCTGGAAGTACATGCTTTCCCCCTCATAATGATTATGAGCAGTTGTTTGTTTATTTCTTATCTTGCCTCTTTAGAGTCATAGAATTTTGGAGTCATAGAGTTTTATAGCAGCCATTGTGATTTTTTCCAAATATAAAACTGCTCATGTCATCCATAGCTCTTGGGCTAAAGAATAATGGCCTTAATAAACCCCATAAGGTCCTTCATATCTGATCTCTACGTAATTTTTCAGCTCCATCTCATCCATCTCTCCCCTATTCTTTTCTTTCAGTCCTTTTGTACATATTGTTTACTCTGCATAGAATTTCCCTCCCATTTTCACTGTGTCACCATTCTCTGGATCAGATTCCTCCTATTTTATGCCATCATATCAAACAGTTCCTGTCTTTGAAAACATTTATCATCATTGTAATGTATAATATGATTAATGCTTCTCTGCCCCACTAGCCTATTAGCAGGAAGGTAAGGGCCATGTCATTTTTACATGTCCTTGTGTCCCCTGCACTTAGCACAGTGGTAAGAAATAGTAATTGATTCATAAATGCCTATTGAAAGAATCAATAAATATACTCTAGTTTATCTTCTGCCACCAAAGATTCCAGAAGAGTGGGAGAGATTTTTCTGTGTTCATTCTGTTAGTAGCTAAGTCTGGTCTAAAACCTCATCTGACTGATTCCTAGTCTAGCATCCTTTTCACTAAACCACCTGTCAAACTAAAATTATTTCAGAACATTGTTTGGCCTGTGGCTTCTAAAATCTACTTGGACAATAGCAAAACATTCTTAACTTGAATAACTGGAGATAAAAAAAAAAACAAAGTTGATTTTATAGAACTCTCAACTTTGAGCTTGTTTCTTGTTTATAAACTTTCTTCAGTGATCATGGAAGCATTCCCTGTGGATAGTTTGTCAATTGTTGTTGTTCTTAAAACATTATAAAATGTGGTAGGGTCATTAATTCATTCATTCATACATAGGAGAACACTGTCCACCTTATTCTTCTTTTTAAAAAAAAACTTCCGGGGCGGGGGGGATGTGAATAAATAAATCTTAAAAAAAAAACTTTGAAAAATAGAAAGCACTGTTCTATATCAAATCCTTGTTACAAATGAACTCAAAGCCTTATGGGTGGAAAGTGCAAGTGTTCAGTTATCTGCTATAATACAACATAGACACATTTTTAAAAAGCACCATGCTGTGCAAATGGCATGGTAAAACACCACAGTGTTTTGAGAAATATGGCAGTAGAGCTACAACACTTGAAAACTTCATTAGTAACCTATTAAAAAAAAAAGATAGTTCCTAATAAAAATGGTAATGCCATTTACATATGTTGAATGTTGAGAAACTCATAGATACTACAATAAATATGGCATTTTACCTTGGAAAAGACCTGTAGTTTGCCTATGAATGTGGGTGTCTGGTTTGCAGTTAAAAATTATTGTACTATAACAAAAGGACGGTTGGCTGAAATCACAAAGAAAGTTTTAACATCAGATGTGAATGAGTTGAGGCTCATAACACACATGATGAACAGAAGTATAGATGTTTGAGGTAAATGCATTTTGTGTATTATTCCTTTGTGGCTTGGTTCAGTGAGTTGCAGTTCACATAGTTCTTCTCATGAATGAAATTGCAAATAAGCAAGTGTGAGATTCACGTGCTGCTCAAATTGCTTATATTTTCAAAGCAAGCATTGTAGCGGACCTGACTTGCCTTTCAGTCTGATGTAATCAGGATTATTAAAGAAAGAGATTTGTTTTAATAATTTCATCACTTCTACCATTTAATAATTGTCTCTTAGATTCTTATTGCTTCTAACAGAAAGGGTGACTTCAAAGTGACTAGAGGGAGCATTGGGTTGGGAGTCAGAAATCTAATGTTATAGTCCTGGCTGTGCCACTTAAAAGCCATGTGTCTTTGAGTGGTCCATTTCCTTCATTGCCTCATCGTAATGGTGAATTAACCCAGATCATTCCTAAAATCCCTTTCAGCTCTAATATAACAGTAATATAGGAACTTAGGGTATACTATGTGTTTTTAGCATAAAATATATTGTGTGATTTATTCATTCATACACTACCAAGTTCCCCAGAAGAATTTTTTTTTTTTTTTTTTAAAGATTTATTTATTTATCCCCCCCTTGCTGCTTGTGCTGCTGTGTCCATTCTCTGCGTGTCTTCTCTGTGTCTGCTTATCTCCCCCTTGATGTGAGGTCTTGCCTCATCAGCCCACTGCGCCACGCGAGCCGACCTGCCCTCACAAGGAGGTGCCGGGAAGCGAACCCGGGGCCTCTCATATGGCCTCTCATATGGTAAACGGGTGCTCTATCCATTGCACCACACCCGCTTCCTGCCGTGAGGTTGCTGCATCAGCCCACCGCACCGCTCAGGCCGGCGTGCCCTCACAAGGAGGCCACAGGAAGCGAACCCGGGCCTCCCATATGGTAAACGGGGGCTCTATCCACTGAGCCACACCCGCTTCCCCCCCAGAAGAATTTAAGGAAGGTATATAATCTTAGTGTGAGGAGCAACTTCTTAAACATGACACTAAAGACAGAAACAATAATGGAAAAGGTATTTAATTACATAAGAATTTTGCAAAGGAGTTAGAATTCAGAAAGAATAGCTTATGAATTTTTAAAAATACAGTTAATTTAGTTTTTTCATGGTGGAAATATAGCAGGTTTTTTTTTTCATATGGTATCTCCAAATGTTATCTTTAGACATTAACATTGCAGAAATCAAAGTTTAAACCTCTTTTTGTTAGGGTATCAGTTACTTGGGTGGGATTTAGGTTTCATTTATATTGAGACTAGAATTTAGACAGGGAGACTTTTTGTTTGTTTTGTTTGTTTACCTGGGAAGTGGGGGTGTCCTCTGACTGGAGAATTACAGGCACACTTACTCATAATGATAGCAGGGCAAGATGTCAGTTTTGCTTTCTCAGAACTTAAAAAAATAAGCAAAGGTTAAAGGGGGAAATACAAATTGGATAGAAGTCAATGGAACATATGACAAAGAGGTTAAAATATTTATTACATAAAAAGCTTACCGAGCCGTAAGAAAAGATGAACACACTTGCTGAAAAATGGGCAAAGGACGCAAACCAGTGTTTTACAAAAGAAAAAGTAAAAATGACCAATAAACATAAAAATAATATTTGGCCTTAATCATAATCAAATTAAAATTAAAGAAACAAGAAAATTACTTTGTTTTTCAAGTTAAAAAGCCCTAATGATAAAATTCACTCTGTGTTTTTATTATAAATTGATACAACCCTCTGAAGAACAATTCTAACTTTAAACTTAAAATTCCAACCTTATAAATTTGCATGCCCTTTTAGCCTGAATAATTTCACTTCTAGTAAGAACACCAGGAACAAACCTGTAGTCTGACAAAATCTTACAGTGGTGGCATATCTGAGTAAACAAAGGAAAAGATAGAATTTTTTTAAGTTCCTGAAGAAGGGTAGAATTTAGATAAAAATTAAAGGAAGCAGTGTTTTGATAGGCTCAATGCAAAACAGGTCTCTGTAAAAAAGTCAGTATCAGGTCTTGATTGCAAAGTAGACACAGGGCTCCATTTCTTTGGAAACAATAAAATTAAGACAGATGTGGAATTCTATGTCCAGAAAACACTTACTTGAAGTTTTGCATCTGGGATGTAAATTGAGGCTGCTTGTCTGTGTTAAAAATGACTTAGAGGCTTCAGGAAGATTGGGATGTTTCATTCTTACTGATGTAATTTCAAACTTCAAAGTTTTGATCATCTCTTATTTTAGAGAATAAAGTTTCTCAGTAAGAAAGGAGTAACTCGAAGTGGATTGTTATGCCACTTTACATCCTTAGGAAAAATACTGGTTCCTGTTAACTTTGCTTATGGCTTTATCTGTGTCTAACTCTAGCCTGATGAATGGACATGCAGACTTTTACTTTTCCAGAATTTGTCTTAAGGAAAAGCCAAGCTACAGTTACAGAGATATTTTTCATAACTTTGCTTATTATTGCGAAAACTTTGGGAGTAAACTCTTTTAACTAAGTTATGATTCATCTGTGAGATACTATACAGTCATTGAAAATTACATTATAGAATGAGATTTCTCAAACAGTCTTCTGAAATTGTATGGGTTTATGTATTAGTCAGCCAAAGGAGTGCTAATGTGAAAATACCAAAAATGGGTTGGTCTTTATAAAGGGTATTTATTTGGGGTACAAGTTCACAGTTACCAGGCCATAAAGCATAAGTTTCTTCCCTCACCAAAGTCCATTGTTACGTGTTGGAGCAAGACAGCTGCCGGCGTTTGCCAGGGTTCAGGCTTCTTGGCTTCCTCTCTTCCCGGGGCTGCATTTCTCTCCGGGCTTAGCTCCTGTTTCCTC
>JAQZBX010047448.1:0-20464 GCA_029593785.1 Cabassous unicinctus
GCCTGTATCTATGAATCTTTTCATTCCATGAGTCAAGACAGGGGAGTGTTATATGCCCCAGGGGGATGGGGAGGAAGGAACAGCTTTTCATTTCCTTTTTAGCATCATTGTTATTCAAACTATAAAATATATTGAGCATGGGAATCAGAACAGAGTAAAATATAAACCTTATCATATCATGGTCCAAAGAGTAGCTGATCTCATGTACATGAAAATGATTGTCCCATGATAAATTGACAATTTTAGGTGAGACCCATAAGAGGAAAAGACTTTCTGCCCACTTCAGCAGAATGCACCTTCACAATGGCCAACAGAATGAAACCACAGGAAACCAAAGCATTTAGCATGGCAGTTATTTCAATAAAGCCACAAAATAGAAGAATAGAAGCTAGTTGATAAGTGACAGAACAAAAAATAGCAAGGAGTAGAGGGATGTCACAAAACTCATATCTGTTTCATTGGATGCACAGAAGGATAGGCTAAAAGTGGCCACAGTGTGTAAAGTAGCATGCAACATTCCACAAACACATGAAGCAATGATGAATGGCATGAAGACCAGGGGTGACATGTTAAGTGAATATAGAAATGGGTTGTGCTTTGCTATGTAGCAATCATAAGCCATTAAATCTAAGAGAAAACCCTCTCTAGTGCCAAGATAACAAAAAGAAATATCTGTGTTGTACATCCAAGAAATAAAATGACTTTATTCAACAACAGGAAATTGACTAACATTTTGAGGGTGAGAGCTGAAGAAAAGGAGGCATCCAAGAATGACAACACACTCAAAAATAGGGCATGGGATTGTGGAGGCAGGAATCCCCAATGACCAATACAAGTCCCAAATTTCCTATCAGAGTAAAGAGATAAACTGCTAGAAATAATAAAAAATAGGAAGAATTGTAGGTCAAAATCAGCCATGAAACCCATAAATACCTTCAATGAAACTCTGTATGAATTAATTTAGATGGCAACCATGACATTTCCATTAATATTTATAGGTTCTCAAGGCAATATCCTGTGAAGAGTCCACTCAATTATATTCTCCTCTCTGTTTCTTGGAGAGGCATAATGAAATCAAAGGCATTGATGCAATCAGCAATGACAAAGAAATTTGGCCCAAGTTGCTGAATTTCCCTCTGTAAATTAAAAGAAGAAATTGTATCCTTTATTTGTTGTCTAAATGAGACTTAAAAATAATCTAGCAAATTAAGCATTTATTTTCTAACTCATTTCTGATCAATTTTCTACATCCTTTTCTCATATTAAACTATCTTAATATTTACAAACACAAATGAACTTTGGGATATTTCAATCCAAAAATGTTATATGGAAAGCACAAATCTGAGTACTAGTCCTATATTTGCTACAATATACTTAACATACATTCCTTATTGCATGTTATAAAGGTAAGCAACCACATTCACACCACACATTAATTTTAAAGAAGCAGGTGTGAAAATCATGTATTTAAAAATATTTTCAGATGACTAAAACTTGCAGTAAGTTTGATGCAAATTTCCACTTTTCTTACAATAAAGCCCTTCATTCCTAATGATTTGGTGTTCTTTCCTGGCAATGATGCTGTTCTATTACTCCTTCAGGAATAGAAATGAACAGGGCAGCAGAAAGTATTCTGAAGGTAGATGCACCTAATTCACAAATAAAAGCAATAAAATATATTCTTGTTTCAGTTTTCTTTCTTGAAATACACGCCACTAAATTGTCCATTTTGGCCTTTTGCACCTTATTGAACCATTATTGCTGTTGTTCAAATTTCAAATTAATGACAATATATGGTGTTTCTCTATTCATATGCCCATTATCCCTAAAAAGACTTTGGATGGATTTTTGAGACATACTTTTCTCTAAAAAAAGTGTGACCATTTCATTAATATGTTATAGTTGCATATATTGTTTCTGAAATAACTATAAAATAAATATCACACAAATAATCACTAATAAAATACTGTATAAAATTTTTGCTGAAAGAACTAAATCATGAAATTTGTCACACATCGTGTTTGTTTTCTGATATTTTCCCCTATGACATCAAACTGTTTCTCATTCACTGGAATTTGAAGAATAAAAAGTATATGTCAGAGGAGTGGCAAGATTGTGGCAGATTAAGTGGATCCTAGATACAGCTCTTTGTACAGGGCAGTTAGTAATCACCCAGAGCCATCTAAAGCATCTGTCTGGGGGACCCAGGAGACCAGAAGAGTATCTTGCAACATCCTTGAAAATATGGAAGAAGGAGACCACCCATCCACAGAGAAGATTCGGGAGTAGAGCCCTCCATGCCATATGTATTCCGTGGCGGGAGTTGGAAGCTCCATTTCCCATAATCAGGGCAGGAAGAGATGGTTGGCCCCCAACTTCTGTTACTAATTGGTAAACGCAGCTGGCTAGAATATAATCCTAGGAACAGCTGAAGTTTGAACCAAACTTCAAACCTCCAAAAGAGGCCTGTGGCCGCTATTGCCATTTTATCTCTGCTCCTTGCATGAGGGGAAGCAGGCTGACTGAAAATCACAGTGAAGTTAAGGACTGGCTTCTTTCAATCAAGATCAAATTGCAGTCCTGGCCTGGGCTTCAGCATCACTTCCTACAGTGTAGGGGGTGTGCTAGGGACACCTGCACCAGCCTGTCCAGGTAACTGCAGGCACTTTTGGCAGGTACAGACTGAATAGTTGGACACCTGGGGCTCCATCCCTGCACCCCAATAGGATAGGGGAGGAGCTGGGTTTCCTCAACTTCTCCAGGAAACTGCAGGCATTTTCAAACCACAGGAACTGGTTTGTTAAGTATCTTCGAGTTCATCTCTACCTTTGCCCCCTCCACATAAGATAGGAGGGGGTTGTTGTTTCCTCAACCTCTCAGGGCAAATGCAGGCACTTATGACCTGTAAGAACTCAACTGTTTGGCACCTGTGACTCCATCCCTACTCTCAATAGGACAAGAGAGGAACTGTTTCACCAGCCTTTCTGGGTAACTGCAGGTGTTTTTGGTTCATATAAACTGAATAGTCAGATACATGTAGCTCCACCCCCACCCCCAAGTAGGATAGGAGGGGACCTGGGTCTCCTCAACCTTTCCAGACAATGGCAGGCACTTTCAGCTTGCATGGCCTGGACTGGTTGGTACCTGTGGATCCACCGTAACACCCTAATAAGATAGAAGGGGTCTGGTGTATCCATAGCCTCTCCAGGCAAGGGCAGGTACTCTCAGCCTACAGGGAATAAACTGTTGGGTGCCTGTGGATTTACCCCCAACCCCTAATAAGATAGAAGGTGACTGGTGTTTCCTTAAGCTCTCTGAGCAAGGCACACATTTTTAGCCTACATGAACTGAATTATTGGACATTGGTGGTTTCATTCCCATCCCCTAAAGGGCAATATAGATTGTTGGGCACTCCAGAGGGTCCATCCACCATCCCCAGCAGTGAACGGTGTCTGGTGTTACATCAGTCTACCTGGACAACTGTGGTCACTTTGGTCCTGCATGGCATAGATTGCTGCCCACACCTGCAGCTCAATCCCTGCTCCAGGTAGGGGAAGAAGAAAAATGAAGCTTCATCAGTCTCTCTGAGCAAATACAGACAGTCTTGTCCTGCATTACTTGGATTATTACACATTGCTGCAGGTCTGTCCCTGTCCCTGGCAAAGGAGGAAGTTGGGAGAATTCTCATCATCTCATGGTGCAACACAGGCAGCTTCTGCCTCCACTGCTTACAGCACCAACTACATCCTTACTCCTATTACACAACCAGCAAGTGAGAAAAGGCAAGAAAGTCCTAAATTAAAGAGAGAAACTGCACCCAGAAAGAAAACCTCTACTAAGCCCAATGAAAGACACCAACAAAAAATTACAATCCATATCAAGACACAGGAAGATATGGCCCAGTTAAAGCCTTGAGATGACATAAATGAGTTGAGACAACTAATCATAGTTGTTCAAACATACCTCCTTAATAAATTCAACGAGATGGCTAAAGAGATTAAGGATATTAAGAAGAAACTGAGTGAGCACAAAAAAGAATTTGAAAGCATACATAGAAAATTAGCAGATCTTATGGGAATGAAACATGCAATAAAATAAATTAAAAATTCACTGGAGCCATATGACAGCAGATTTGAGGAGGCAGAAGAAAGTATCAGTGAGCTTGAAGACATGGCCTCCAGAAACAATCATACAAAAGTACAGATGAAGGTAAGAATGGAGAAAATTGAACAGAGTCTTACGGAACTAAAGGACAGCAAGAGACATGCAAATATATGTGTCATGGGTGAACCAGAAAGAGAAGAGAAGGGAAAAGGAGCAGAAGGAATATTTGAAGAAATAATGGTACTAAATTTCCCAACCCTATTGAAGGACATAAATATTAGTGTACAAGAAGCACAACTTTCTCCCATGTGAATAAATCCGAATAGACCAATTCCAAGACACATACTAATCAGAATGTCAAATGCCAAAGACAAAGAGAGAATTCTGAGAACAGCAAAAGAAAAGTGATGCATAACATATAAGGGAAACCCAATTAGATTAAGTGGTGATTTCTCATCAAAAATCATAGAAGGAAGAAAGCAGTGTTGTTGTATATTTAAGATACTGCAAGAGATAAACTGCCAACCATGAATTTTATAGCTGGCAAGATTGTCTTTCAAAAATGAAGGTGAATTTGGAATATTCACAGATAAACAGACACTGAGAGAGTTTGTAACAAACAGACTGGCTTTGCAGGAAATACTACAGGGAGTGTTGCAGTATGAAAAGAAAAGACAGGAGGGAGAGGCTTGGAAGACAGTCTAGAAATGAAGATTTTATCAGTAACAGTAACTGAAAGTGTCAAAATAGAGATGAAAATAAAATATGACAGAAAAAACTCAAAGGTAAAAATGGGTGAAATAATAATTGCCTTTAAAGTAATAATATTGAATGTTAATGGATTAAACTCCTTAATCAAAAGACACAGACTGGTGGAATGAATAAGAAAATATGAACCATCTATATGCTGTCTGCAAGATATCTACCTTAGACCTAAGGATACCGATAGATTGAAAGTCAAAATTTAGATAAAAGCATTCTACACATACAGTAACCAAAACCAAACCAAAGCAAAAACAACAAAAAAACCTGAAGTAGCTATACTTATATCAGATGAAATAGACTTTCAAAGAAAAACTGTTATTAGAGAAAAGGAAGAACATTATGTATTAATAAAATGGGCAATTCACCAGGAAGAAATAACAATCATAAATATACATGCACCTAACCAGATATCCCAAATATATGAAGCAAACACTGGCAAAACTGAAGGGAGAAATAGATAGCTGTACAACAGTAGTTGGTGATTTCAAGACACCACTCTCAGCATTGGATATAACATCTGAGCAGAAGATCAATTAGGAAACAGAGTGCTTGAATAATATGATAAATGGCCTAAACCTAATAGATAAATGCAGAACATTGCATGCCAAAACAGCAAGATATACATTGTTTACACTTGCTCATGGATCTTCCATGGATAGACCATATGTTGGGTCACAAAGTAGATCTCAGGAAATTCAACCAGATCAAAATTGCACAGAGCACTTTCTCTGATGATAATGAAATAAAGTTGGAAGTCAACAAGAGGTGGAAAACAGGAATATTCACAAATATACGGAGATTAAAATACACACACTTAAATTATGAGTCAATTAGAGAAGAAATTGCAAGAGAAATCAATAAATATCTTGAGATGAATGAAAACACGAACATAACTTATAAGAACCAATGGGATGCAGTGAAGGCAGTGCTGAGATGGAAATTTATAGCCCTCAATGTTTACATTAAAAATAAAAAAGTACTGAAATCAATGTCCTAACTTCACAGCTGGAAGAACTAGAAAAAAGGAGAGCAAACTAATCCCAAAGCAAGTAGAACAAATGAAATAGCCAAGACCATAAGAGAAAAAAATGAAATTTAGAACAACAACAACAACAAAAAAAAAAAAACAGAGAGAATTTACAATACCAAACGTTTGTTCTTTGAGAATATGTACAAAATTAACAAACCCTTAGCTAGACTGACAAAGAAAAAAAAAAGAAGATGCAAATAAAACAAATCAAAAATGAAAATGGGGACATTACTACTGACCACACAGAAATAAAATAAATTATAAGATGATATTATCAACAACTCTATACCAAAAAATCAGTCAATGTAGACAAAATGGAAAAATTCCTAGCAACATACAAACAACCTACACTGACCCCAGAAGAAACAGAAGACCTCAGTAAACTAATCACAAGTAAAGAGATTGGAACAGTCATCAAAAACTCTACAAAATGAAAAGCCCAGTACCAGATGGTTTCACAGGTGAGTTCTAACAAACATTCAAAGAAGATATAATATATAAAGAGTTCATAAATCTCAACAATAAAGGAGAAAGCAATCCAATTTTAAAATGGGAAAAATATTTAAACAGACATTTCTACAAAGAGGAAAAACAAATGGCCAATTAGCACATGTTAAAAATGGTCCATGTCACTAGCTATTAGGGAAATCTAAATCAAAATGACAATGAAATATTATCTCAAATTCCATACAACGGCCATTTTTCAAAACACAGAAAACAATATGTGCTGGAGAGGATGTGGAGGAATAGGAACCTGATTTCACTCTTGTGGGAATATAAAATGGTGCAACCTCTGTGGAAGAAGTTTGGCAGTTCCTCAGTAAGCTAAATATAGAACTGCTATATGATCCAGCAATTCCTATACTAGGAATATATCCAGAAGAAGTAAAAACTCTTACATGAACAGACATGTGCACACCGATGTTCATAGTGGCATTATTCACAATTGCCAAAAGATGGAAACAATTCAAGTGTACATCAACCAATGAATGTATAAACAAATATGTTATATACATATGATGAAATGCTATGATGCAGCAAGAAGAAATGAAATTGGGATACATATGATAATGTGGATGAACCTTGAAGATATTACATTAAGTGAAGTAAGCAAGACACAAAAGGAAAAATATTGCATCATCTCATTGATATGATCTAAATATGAAGACTAAATGCATGGAGTTAAAACCTAAAGTGTAGGTTACTAGGAGAAAAGAGGAAGATTGAGAAGAACGACTGATGCTTAATGTGTAGAGAAGTTTTAATTAACTTGACTATAAAAGTGCGGAAATAAAGTTGATAGTAACACATTCTAGTGAGTAGCAGCTGTTTTATAAATGGGATTGTGGTTGGAAAAGGTAGTCTAGGTGTGTAAATGTCAATTGAAAAAAAGCTAGAGAATAATCTGGGGATTGAATAACACAGTGAACCCAAAGGTGGATGATAGTTGTGATTGTACAGATGCAAGAGTGTCCTTCTGTGAGCTAGAGTGGATGTACGTCACTATTGCAGGGTGGTGGGAATGTGGAGAAGCATGGGAAAAGTACAATTGGTGTGACCTATTGTCGTGGTTAACAGCAATACTGTAATATTCTTGCATCAATGCCAAAGATGTATTGTGTTTATAATGGAGAGGTATGGAAAAAGTGTGCCAAATATACACTATGAACCATGGTTTGGGGTAATAGTCTGATGATATTATCTCATAATCTGTAACAAATATTTTACTGTAGTGTGGTGTGTTGGTGAAGGGATGTTGTATGGGAATTGTACACATTTGCATGATTGTTTTGTAAATTCACAATGTCTGTAATAAAAATATATTAAAATAATAAGACAGATTTGGGGAAAATACCAAATGTAAAATATGTAATATAGTTAGTTGTAATATTTTGACTATGCTCTTACATAGTTTTTAGCAAACGTTTCACAGCAATGCAAGGTGCTGGTGGATGGGTGATGTATGAGACCCCTGTATGATGCTTGTTTTTTATAAATTCACAACTTTTTCTATACACTTATTATGTGTGTTCATGTTTGAGTGATATACTTCAATAAAAACCTATTTTAAAACAAGTATATGGCAAAAGAAATGTTAAAGAGGCACCAGTGTGTGAACTGAAAGCCTTAGTAATCGAACACAATTAAATCCAGGGTCTTAAACAGGAACAAGATTTCAGGATAGTAATTTTTGCTTTTCCTTCAGTATGTCAGAGGCTAAGGTGATTGAATCATTCTTAATGCATTGGCCACTGTATTTTACAGGGTTTAAAGGAGTAAAGCATTTGTCATGCATTGGACCGGGTTGCATTCAGTGATTTACAAAATATTTATATTTATAAATGAAACACACTATGGTTTGTCATATTGTGATATTCATATGAAAGAAGTAAATGAGCAAATCAGCTTAAACTTACTGCAATAAGAAGAAAGCCACCTGCCTTTATTTTGCCAGGAAGATTCTCACAGATCTAGATTAAAGATTTTTCTTATATGTAGAATAAATAATTTCCTAATTGTGGGTTTAGAGAAAAAATATGCTTTTTTGTCTCAAAGAATTCTAGAATAAAAATATATAATTAAGCTAAATTCCAATTTCTGTATAAATTCAGATAATTTACATTGTTTTATGAAAACACATGCACAAATAAATCTTATAGTAATTTCTAATTTAGTTTGGCTATGTCAATAAAATAATTTATAGAAGTATCAATACATAATTTAATTATATATTAATATATTGTTTGGACATAGCAAAAATACATTTCTGTTAAAAAAATCTTCATTCTCTATTTCCCTACCCAAACCTTTCTCTCCCTGCCTCCCTCTCTGTCTTACAGTAATCCATGGATCACATACAGACATATTTGCAGAAGAATGTTAGGGACAAAACAGGAATTAGGAAAATTGGAAGAAGTATAATGAAACACAATAAATTTATGCAAGCACATTTTGAAAAATGTGTCAATAGGTAGTCTACTAAAGGGATCCATTACATAATACATCTTGATTTACACACACAGATGAAATTTCAGTGACATTACAACTCTAACCTTCACTTTATAGCATGTCTGAGAAAAGGCAACAATTTTAGATGATTAAGAGTCTCTATAACCCTATATTAATATATCTGATTGAGCACCTAGTGACAGTGTGAGCTTGCAAAAGTAACTTCATCTTCCCAAACCAAAGAACAACTAATAATGACCAAAATTTTCAAGCATATCCTATTCAAATTCATGAAAATTATATCATTGCAGAGTGCTTATTACTAAGAGGCATTTAAGTATTTGTACTAAATTAAATTATTGTTACTATGTGAAGGATGCATAAAACTGAAATATCACATCCAAATTTTATTAATCTTAAATAAATAAATATTTAGTTAAAAAATCAATTATTTTTTATTAAAGCATTGAGAAAATGAATGGGCCCTAAAAGAGAAACTACATATTTCTTCTTTAAGTTATACACGTACATATATTTGTTTTTTGACAGTAAATATATTAAATATCATTCCATTGAGGATAAATCCAATGAATAACAATATTCTATTCTTTAGAATCCTTCACATCACAATAAGGAACTGGAAACATAGTACCAAATGTTTGGAGTTTAGCAATTTCATGCACACTGAACTGTAAACAGATATTCCTGATATCCTCACTTATTAGAATTTTTTTATAAAGCCAAAAGCTTAAAAGACTATGAAATTTTAAAAATAATAATAAAACAAAGTGACTTCTAGATGAATTAGCTAAGTAATAAATTAATTTAAAATTAAAATTCAGTTATAATCTTCTGTCAAAAAATAAAATTATGATATCAAAATGGCATACACAAAATTGATTAAATATTAATTATCTCTATTCAATAATTTCCCTAATATCTAAATATAGTCCCTTATTTCAACTGCTCCTATTCTATTATTTTCCATTATGAAAATTAAAGCAAGTTTCTGATTTGCAGCTCTATGGAGATAATTATGTAGAGAGACTTTTTACTTTCCCTACTATGTTCACTCTAAGGCATGTAGTTCACTTTTAATACAATTCTTAGTAAAATAGAACACCCTGTCTCAAATTTTAATATTAAAACACATACTGTAATTTGAGATTCATAGTTATAGTTTCTAAAAAATTGTGTGAGTGATGAAAAACTTTTCTTCCTATCTCTGGAATTAAGTTGTTCACTTAATTACAATATGCTGTGGAAATTATTCATTTGGATACTTATGCCAACTTATTAAGCTCTTCTTAAATTCCACAGTGGAAACCTTGGAAAAATCACAATAACTCTCTTCTGCAATAGAAAAACAAAAAGATGAGATTTTTTTTTCTTCCATAATAAACAAGTGAGAGTTTTTAGAAAAATGAACTACATGATAAATGAAGGCATTCTGGCTCTTAGTTAAAAATTATTCCTCAGTGGAAAAAAAAAAACATATGCCATAGTATTAGAAAAGTAATCTAATGATTATGTTGTACTATAGAGTCCCAGCTCTGATACATATTAGCTATCTTGCATAATGTTTGTAAGTTAAATTACCTGGAATCCAGTTTCCTATTGCTGGGAAGATAACCTCTTTAATTCCTAAAAAATTTGATAAATATGTAAATAATAAATTAATATGAAAACATAGCCTATGACATAATTTATAATTATTTAATAAAATCACCCTTTTAAATTAAATTTAAAGTGCTACACTTAAAGTGACATGAGAGATAGTTTAAGCCCATTGAAAATCCCACAGAGAAGATAAATTTATGGATAAGAAGCATTAACTGGAAATTTGGCACAGTAGACAACTACAATAATCCTGTGTGATAGAAAATTAGCATATTAGAGGTGTAGTAGTTAAAAGTCACATGGTTTGAATTTTATATGGTCTGTCCTTGGATACCTCATACACTGATCTATAGACTAGTACCTGCTATATACATAAGAAACTCTTAGAATAATTTTGAAAAATACTTGGATTCCTGAGTCCCACAACAAGAGATTCTAACTTAGTGGACAGGTAATGTTGATCATGGAATCTGAATATATTTTTATTTGTTGTTAGTTTGCTTGTTAGTTTAGCTGACAAGGCTAGAAAAACATTTTCACTATCTTTACTCTGGGTATAGCAAATCTATAGCACTATGTCATAAATCTAGTCTGCGGTTATCTTGACCGAATTCCCTTCAAAAAAACTTCATTCACATTGATCTGCTAAATTGTTGATATTATGCCAATTAGACTTATTGAGAAAGAAGTAGTGATTACTTCAGATTTATTTGTAAGACATTTGTATGTCAGAGGATGGGTAACATATTCAGCAAGAATATAGGGGCCTTCCACTTCAGTGAAATTTCTAGGCATCTATTGGAGAGGGCAATATCAAGATATCCCTTTGCGGGTGAAGGAAAATCTGTTGCTCACAGGACAGATATGGGAGTGGCACCAATCACTAATACTGATGAGATCCACTAGCAATATTTTTGTTTCATGTCTTCATGACCTTAACTATACTGGTGTTGAGATCTTCAAAATGAAGAGTTTCTTCCACCAGTAGACAAATCAATGATTCTATTGAACTAGAACATAAGAATTCAGCTGGCCATTTTATAAACATAAAAAAATTATGGAAATGGAAATAGATTATAAGATATGTGTGGCAGGGGATGGATAGAGAGGGATTGAAAGGTAACTGCTAAGGAGGGTTTTGTAGTTGTTGTTATTGTTGTGTGAACGATGAAAATTCTCTAATATTGAGTGTGATGAGGAATGAACAACACTGCGTTTATACCAAAGCCCACTGAATATACATTTTGTATGGTTTCTATGGTATATGAATAAACCTTAAAAAATACCTAAAATAAATAAAAATATTTTATATCAAAATTGAATTATATGAATCTCCTTTATTAATAATAAAAATCTTGAGATGTTAAAGAAAATACTTTATACATTTTTACTTCATATATTTAATTTTCTGTCACCACTCACATGAATAGATAGAACAACTAGGCAGAAGATCAGGAAGGAAACAGAGAACTTGAACAATATGTTAACTGATCTAGATCTAACAAACATATGCAGCACATTGTCCACCAAATCAGCAGAATATATGTTCTTTTTAAGTGCTCATGGTTCTTTCTCCCAGATAGACCACAGGCAGGGTCACAAAACAGGTCTCAATAAATTTAAAAAGTTTGAAATTATACAAAGCAAGTTCTCTGATCATAATGGAATGAAACTTGAAATCAATAATAAGCAGGAAAACATTTCATAAATACATGGATACTAAATAACATACTATTAAGCAATTAGTGGGTCAAAGAAAAAGTTGCAATAGAAAATGGTAAATATCAATAGATGTATGAAAACAAGGATACAACTTATCAAAACTTAGGGGATGCATTGAAGGCATTGCTGAGAGGGAAATTTATAACCTTAATTGCCTACATTAGAAAGGAAGAAGGAGCTAAAATCAAAGACCTAACTGAACACCTGGAGGAAAGAGAAAAAAGACAGCAAACTAATCTCAAAGCAAAGACAACAAAACAATTAAAGATGAGAGCAGAAAAAAAAAAATTGAGAACAAAAAACAACAAATGGTGTTGGGAGAAATGAATATTCATAACCAAAAGAATGAATGAGAACCTCTATATTACTCTCTATACAAGAATCAATTCAAAATGGATGAAAGATCTAAACAGAAAAGCCAGTATCATAAAACTTCTAGACGATAATGTAGGAAAACATCTTCAAGGTTTGATAGTAAGAGGTGGATTCTTAGATCTCACACACAAAGCACAAAGAAAGAAAGAAAAAAGTAGATAAATGGTACTGCCTCAAAATTAAACAGTTTTGCACCTCAAAGGACTTTGTCAAGAGGGTGTAAATGTAGTGTACTCATTTGGAGAAAATATTTGGAAATCACATATCCAACCAGTGTCTAACAGCCTTGATATTTAAAGAGATCCTACTATTCAACAATAAAATGTCAAACGACCCAATTTAAAAAATGGGCAAAAGACTTGAATAGACATTTTTCAAAGAGGAAATATAAATGGTGATAAAAACATATAAAAAGTTGTTTAACATCACTAACTATTAGGGGACTGCAAATCAAAATGACAATGAGATATAATTTCACACCTATTAGAATAGCCATGATTAAAAACAATAGAAAACTACAAAGGTTGGAGAGAATGTAGAGAAATAGGAATTCTTATTCACTGTTGGTGGGGATGTAGAATGGTATAGCCACTGTAGACAAATGTATGATGATTCCTATGGAAGTTAAATATAATGCCATATGACCCTGCAATACCTCTACTAGGTATATACCCAGATGAACTGTGAGCAGGGACATGAACAGACATCTGCACACTGCTGTTCATAGCAACATTATTCACAGTTGTCGAAAATGGAAACAACCCAGTGTCCCTCAATCAATGAATTGATAAACAAATTGTGGTATATAGATTTGATAGAATATTGTTCAGGTGTAAAGAGAAATGAATTTGTGAAGCATATGACGACATGGTTGAAGCTGGAAGACATGATTTTGGATGAAGTAAGCCAGACACAAAGACAAATATTTATGATTTCACTATTATTAACTAAACATAATGTGCAAATTCATGGACTTACTATCTAGAATATAGGTCACCAGAAGATAGAATGAGGACAGAGAATGGAAAACTGAGGTTTAATCTTTGCAGAATTGGTAAAAAGTTGTTTGCAAATTTTGGAAATGGATAGAAATGTTGAAAGCACATTATAGTGTTTGTAATTAGAAGTGCTAATATATAAATATGATAGTGGTTGAAAAGAAAAGTCTAAGGTCACATGTATCACTAGAAGGAAAGCTAAAAAAATGAAGCATGGGACTATTTAGCACAGCAAACAAACTTATGGAAAATGAGTGTGTTTAATAGTATATATATAAGAAGATTTTTCTCTGACACAGAACAAATGTATATTAATGTTACAAGTTGTTAATAATAGGGTGATATTGGGTAAAAATACAGCCTAAGCAAACTATGGACTAGAGGATATAGCAATATAGTAACACTTTTCTATCAAGGGAAAAAAGTAAATATGCTAAGTGTAAGAAACCACATGCAAAGTAGTACGTGTTGTTAGACTCCATCTGTACAAAATGTAAATATAAATCAATTTATAGAGATGGAAAAAGATTAACAGTTACTTATGGCAGGGGAAAGCTAGAGTGCCTGGGTGATGACTATTAATGGGTAAGCATGGTTTCTTTATGGCATAATGAAAATGCTCTGATATTGATTGCAGTGATGAATGCACAACTCTGTGATTTTATCAAATGCCATTGATTGTACACTTCAGATGGATTGCATAGGAAAACAATTCAATAGAATTGATTAAAAAGTAAGAAACTCATCCCCTATTTATGGTTGTGCAGGACAAGTGTGTGGATTCTTAGTCTTCATTCTGGCTGCAATGGCCTATGACTGCTATGGGCTATTGGCTAACCCTGCTGTCCATGGTGATGGTGTCCCCACAGATTTGCCTTCTGCTAGCCTTCCTCACTTACCTGTAAAGTCTGACCACTGCAAGGACTGTCTCGTCTTGTTTATTCTCTGTGTTATACTGTTATTGCGGTATAATCAACCATTTTTATTGTGATAATATTTCCTTGTTAACATTACCTTGCTCTGATATCCCCATTCTAGAAAACAGAAGTGTTCATCTTTAGAGGAACTAATTTCTTGTTTTCCATGACCATGCTTCTGATACCCTACTTCCACATTGTCCTCACCATTTTGAGGATACATTCATCAGATGGAGGAGAAAAAGGCTTTTCTACCTGTGATTCTCACATGATTAATGTCACTGTGATCTATGGAATTCTTTTTTTTTCAAATTTGTTTGCAACCATAGATCAATCTCTTATTCAGATACTGATAAAATATCCACAATTTTTACAGCCTAATGATATTAATGCTGAGTCCTTTAATTACAGTCTACAGAAAAATGGTGTGAAAGATGCTGAAAGTTTTTCCTGAATAATCCTTGCAACTGTTTCAAACTAATGCAAATTTACAACTACAGCTATCTTTATTTAAGGGTTTAAATTTGCTCCTGAAAATCCTGCTATTGACTGAAGAAATAAACAATGGCTACTTTTCCATTAATTTAAATTTTAAAGCAAAGAATCTTAATGCTTTTTATTCTAACTCAAAATACTCAAATAATCTTTACAGATATAAAAATGTTCCAATTGTAAAATAGAAAAAACATATGTCATGAACAAAAATTTAAAAAGAAATAAATACATCCACATTAAAGTGTGTAATTCTAAACAAGCAAGTGATAGCAAGATCATCCACTATGCCATTCCCAACTTTTCTTCAATGATAAAATGATTTATTAATATTTTTCATTATATTATATAATTTTTCCATCACTTTCAAAATCTTTTATGAGACTATTGTTGTCTTGCACTTTAACATCAATATTATAGCACAGAAAAATAAAACTTTAGGGAAAAATAAGGACTAATCACAAAAGTACTTCAAAGTACATGAAAATAGGGTATAGGGTACAGAATTCAGAGAAAAAACATAAAAGGACTCTTTTTCATCCCACTCATTCAGACCAAGTAAAATGTTTATGCTCATCCTAATATTGCATACAATTAAATTTTTCCCATATGATATTATCATGCTAAATCTTTTGTGTGGCACACTTTGAATCCCTTCAAGAACGTGAAATTAAGAAAATGAAACACTTTCCCAACTTCAGAAGTATAGTAAGTGCCATTTTGCAAATTTAAATCCAAATCTAAGCAACTGAAAGTCCATGCCCTTTTCACTAAATATTCATTTACTAATTCATTTTGTTTTGAATGTCTGTGATTTTATATTGCAATATTTTATATGCATCGCAATACTATCTGGGTGTATATTATATTGCATCAACAACTGTAAAAAAGAAGAAAGCAAATCCCATGATTCTCCATTTTTAAAATGCAAAATCTAGGAATTTTTGTTTCCAAAATGGGATTTCCTTTCCTATCTTTTCAGGTCTAGATAAATTTGGCTTTAGCAGCATATCCCTCTCTCCAGAACTTCACAGATGCCAAGTCCTCAAGTCTGCAATGTCATAAGCCTCTGAGCAAAGTAGAAGTTTTCATCATAACATCAGGCCTCCTTATTCTGAGTGTAACATAACTCCACTACAAACACACAGAAATTCCACAATTACTTTCTTCTTCTATACCCCCAAACATTATGCCATTTTATTGGCTCCTTTTTCTTCCTACTCTTCTCCTTTTCCATCCATCATTTTCTTTCTACATTGCCATCAAGAACTATGAAAACTTATTTGCTTCTTTGAAATAGAGTTTTATTACTCTATGTAACTTGAGGTCTTTTGAAAATTATTACCCCATTTGTCACCTTCTATTCCAAGCTGCTGTCCCAAATAGCTTTTGTCTCTTCACTGTTTATCAAGGCAATTTTATAAGCCATAAGGACTATCTGGAAAGAGTAGCTTTGTTTACACAGCAGTTGTCATAATGAACTCTACCTCATTTCACAAGATGTACACAAACTTGTGTTAACTAAAATGTAATTACCAAAAGGCCTACATCTTCAGAAACAAATCTAATCCCAGGAGCAGGGTAGCAGTTTGATATTGGTTATGAATGCCAAAAATAGGTATTGGATTATGTTTGTGAATTGGTTTGTTCCTTTGGGCATGTTAGATTATATTGGATTCAGAGGATTCACTTTTATTTGATTAAATAATGATTGAGGCTTTGATTGGGCAATGACAGTAGGATCAAGGGGGTGGGGGACTCACAAAGAAACCACACCACAGAGAAGACAGTTTGGAGTTTTGATCCTAGAGCCTGGGAAGTAAACACATAGAGAAGCAGATATGTGAGGAAGGAGAGAAGGTTCAGTTGGACACAGCAGAGGCCCGGGAAAGAAAGAAGAGCAATTGTCCTGAAAGTCTACAGCTGGCCTTGTGGAGAAAACAGAGGAGCAGAGCCTGGTGAGAAATGAGCCCTGGGAAGAGAGGAACCCAGGAAGCCTGAACCCTTGCAGACATTGGCAGCCATCTTGCTCCAACACTTGGCAAGAGACTTTGGTGAGGGAAGTAACTTATGCTTTATGGCCTGGTAGCTGTGGGCTTCTACCCCAAATAAATACCTTTTATAAAAGCCAACAGATTTCTGATATTTTGCATCAGCACTCCTTTGGATGACTAATACAAGCAGTTTGAGATACATTGATGAAAAGATGTTTCTAATAATTTAAGAAAAAAAACCTTTCCAATATATAGTTTAACAAACTAATAGAATACATTACTGAATGTTAATGGATACTGTTTACTCAATCAGAAAAAATATTACTTCAAACAAGGAATCATGAGATTATATCATGATATTTAGAACCTTTTATGAAATATATATTAGACATTTTCACATTCAGATATGTATGTTTAAAATATTGCTTCTTGATAACAAAATATTGAATATGGCTGAAAAGAAACATTTCTTTGTTTGCAATGTTATCTTTTCTTCCACTGTAATCACTTTTTTCATTCTTTTCTTTCTACATTATTCGTTTTCAAAATTTCTTCAACATTTTATTATTCATCAATTGGAAAATACAAATTCTAAATCAGAAAGCCATTATAGAAAGCCATTCAATACAATCACACAATGATGGAATGAATGGCTCGCAGTGCATTTAAAAATTGGATACAACACATGAGTTAGGCTAGGTCTCAGTCACTTGGCCATACCTGACTGCAGGGGGGGATTGAGAAATAGTCTAACCATGCATCCAGGAAACGAAGTCAAAGGATTTGGCAGACAGCCCACCTCTCCTATAGAGTGCATGTTAGTTTTGTGTGACTTGAACAAATGCTTTATCAGCATTATCCTAAACTGTCCATCTAATCACTACTAAAAGTACTGAAATATTAAACATATATAAACATTTTGTAATTATTTGCCTTTGATAAAATCTCTCAATATATCTGTTGCCATGGATTTATCTCAATTGCATTTCAAATTCAGACCACTATTTGAGAATTTAAAATATAGTAATACATGAAGGCAAATAACAATTATACTCTATCATATTAAATCTGATTTAATTATCTTTCTCAATCCTTATCATTTGTATAAGCAGCAAAAATTAACAAGTAAGATGTCAGGAGTCTGATATCCTTGTACATTGATGGTGGAAAGTATATTGATAAAAGTAATCTTAAAAGTATCCATTATAATTAAAATTTTTGTATTTTTCTGGAATCATGGATCCACCTCTGGATATATTTTCACAGATATGTTCAATCTTAGATCACCATAGGGACATGCATAACATTGTTAATTGTGGTGAAGCATGTAGAACTCAGTTGTTAGCAACTAACTAGATGTTTCTTATTAAAGAACATGCATACATTAAGTGGCAGGAGTTACAGATTATAGCAATTATAATAATGTTACTATAATATTAGTGGATAAGAAGAGGCAGTAAAAATTGGTATATATGTAGTAAAATTAAGAGTTCTCATATCACTAATTGAATGAAGGCCTTAAATATCAAAATGATATAGTTAACAACATATGAATGCTCATTTAAACATACATGAAATTTACTTTATGAAGATGTATGCTTTTTTAAGGACCTATATCAACCATCTTAGAAGGTATCCTTAGGAAGTTTATTGAATTAGAATTATGAATGAAGACTGATGGTGATTATGGAATAAGATATTAAGGCAGGATAAACTCAATTTAGTTGTGAGAATAAAAGAAATAAATAAACTAATGGTAACACACATTTTCATAATATATATTCCTTCTGAATCTTTTAAAAATACTTTAGGGCATATTAAAAAAATCTACCTTCACATCAGACATAAAATTTGGAAGAAGCAAATGTTGAAAACGTTGAATATTGAAATAATTTTGGGAAGATTAAAGCATGTATCCAACAAATAATGCACTTAAGTCAAGGTGTTGGAGAGGGGGTTAAACAAAATAACACAGGAAAGCAGAGAAATCACATATAAAAGAATGTTCCTCAAAAGGGAAATCAAAGGTACCCTGATAGTTAATAAAGACCCAATGGCATCATTTCCTGGTCCCAAATGCTTTGGGAATAATAACAAATTTTATTTAAGCTGCAAAGGTTTTGTCTCAGGGGGTATAGACACTCATAAATTCCTCTGATTTCAGTGAGGTTAGTAATCACATGGGAGAGCAATAACACATTCCCCATTTGAGATGAGGAGAGGGCCCCATTTCAGATTAGTGCCTATGAGCAAATCTTGAGTCATGGTTTCAGTAATTTAAATTTTTGAAATAATAATTGTACCAGTGCCAGACCCAGCACATTATAAAATACATACTATTATTCTCATTTCATAAAGATGTTTTCTAGGGTAACTTGGTATTTTTAGCAACATTGTTATGCTCTTTAAGGAAAGTGAGGAATTTGTTTCTATTTTTATGATTTCTATATTAATACTGGAAATCCAAACAATGAAAATTCTTAAGACAAAAGGAATAAGCACTCTTTGAAAGCTTCATCTAGAATGTGGTCTTAGCAAAGTGTGGGATGGCTAGGTCAGTGTTTTTCATGGTGAGTAAGGGTTTATGTTTCAGGTATGACAGTTTTTGATGAGAATTTCCAGTTATTCAGTAATGTGATGTCAGCATTATCATAGTCCTCTATTAATTGCATTACAGAGATTCATTTATACCATGGATATCTGTGCTCTCTTTTACCAACTACGTACAAGAGACTGAGATTGTCAAAGTTTAAATCCTGTCTTGAGCAAATCCATTGACAAGGACATGGGCACATGATGTTTTAATGGTAAGTGATTCTTGGAAGTATAAGTGAGAAAATGGGCAATATGAGACAGGGAAGGGAGAAAAGCTAACAGTGTGCACTAGAGAACAAATTGCTGCTGTAAGCAAGTGAATCTCATTTCATTTGAATTGCTTTGGTGTGTCCTGCAGAAAGCTTCTTGGAATTATCCCAAGGAAGGTCAGAGAAGCTGAAGCTTAAGCACAGATTCAAGCAACATCAGAGTTTATCCAATGTGACATGGAGTGGAGAGACAGATGTTTCTGCAACAAGGATATTTATAATAATAAGCTGATGGCAAAATTAAAATAAAATATTAAATATTTTGGCTTAGGCTTATATATTCATCAGAGAACCCTGGACCCTTCTTTTTTATAGTAAATTTGCAGGTGTTTTGATAGAGAAAGTGAAATTCAAGGGCTGGAAGTATCTCTGCATATATTTCTAATGAGGGCCAACCTGAGTTAAAAATCTGCACAATTAAAGGATCAGGGAGGGTCAGTCCCTAAATGAATTTTGTCAGTTATGAATATTCTTCTTACAGTATTGGCAAACCTGCCACACTTTGAAGATTACATCAGTCAAACCTTGGGTACTATATTTCATTTCACATAATATACCTAAAAGCATTAAGGAAAGTGTTCATCTTAATCAACAATCCATGTTACAAATTTTATGTATTATATATATATATTAT
>JAQZBX010047449.1:0-20470 GCA_029593785.1 Cabassous unicinctus
TTACAAGGCCATAAAGAGTCCAACTCAAGGTATCATAAGAGGTACTTTCTCACCCAAGTCAGTTGCCACGAGTTGAAGCAAGATGGTGGGTGATCTCTGCAAGGGTTCAGCCTTCCTCTCTCTCAGCTACAGGCTGGCATAGGGCTTGTCTCTTTCTGGGCTCAGCTGCAAACTCGGGCGAATGGCTCATCTCTCTTCCCAGTCCCACAGGATCAAAGTTCTCTCCTCTGCCGTGTCTATGGAGTTCTCTCTCTCTTCCTGTGTATCTTTTTCTGTGTCTTCTTGAGTGAATGCCTATTTATATCAGCCCACCAAGGGGGCGGGGACTTAACCTGAATTACACCCTACTGATGTGGTCCAATCAAAGCCCTAATCTTAAAAATAATTTAATCAAAGACAATTCAGTTGTCTAATACATTCAAAGGGTATCATGCCCAGAGGAACAGACCAGTTTACAAACATAATCCTTATCATTTTGGGATTCATGAATAATCTCAAACTGCTACAGAGGGGAATAAGAGAATCTCTGCCCTCACTGTCTGTGTTAGGGCTCTCCCAGAGAAACAGAACCGACAGGATATAAATGTGTGTGTGTACAAATATTAAGAGATTTATTACAGGAATTGGTTCACATTGGCCACAAATTGGAAATTCTGATGAAGATAAAGTTAATTTCCCCAAGATAAGCCAAAAGTTGGAAACTGATGATGTTGACCTCTCCAGGAGAAGTTGGATGACCTGAAGGGGAGATGGAACTTCTTCTTTCTAACTTCTGAAATCCTCAGTTTTGGCTTTAAGACCTCCAATTAACTGGATGAGGAGACTCCCCTCATTGCTGAGGTTGATTGTAGATGCAATCAGCCACAGATGCAATTGATTGACTACACATGCAAATCCATCTATGCAACGCCCTCACAGTAACAATCAGGCCAGAGCTTGCAGGTCCAAACAACGGGACATAAACTAGACAAGCTGACACATGAACTTAACCATCACAGTTCTTCCCTTATCAACTTGGCACCCACACACATTTCCTTAAATCATACTTCATCTCCAAAGAAAGACAATAACATAGTCATACTTTTGCCTAACAAATACAACTGTCCTGTGTACAACCAGAAACCACTAACCCTTTCCCCAGAAGAGTATGCAAGTTTTTGGGTTATATTCACTTTTACCCTTGATATTAAATCAAGGTAATTAAATACTATGACATAGTTAATAGAAGTTAATACAACTTATATGATAATGGGATAAGAGGGAAGAAAATAATGATATTTATGTATATATAAAAACATTCAAAACAAAACAAGGAAGAAACACTTATAACCATTACAGTCCTTGCTTTTGCAATTGGTCACCCAGTCAGAGCTTTTATTTATAATTCCCTTCTCCCACTACCCATTCCATTTTCCCTTTACCCTCAGCAAACACCTCAGCTGGTTGTGGTTCATTGACTGGTAGAGTGACCCAAACTTTCATTCCTGAAGGGTCTGAGCCATTAGGAGTCCTGCCTGGACTGGTATATCGTTTTCCACTGACTTTAATCACGCGGCATGGTGGTACCAAGAGACGCCCTAGAGTATCTCCTGTATTCCAGGCACACTGTTCTTTACCTCCATTATGTAGGTGCAGTCCTATTTCCTCTTGATAATCAGGATCAATCACCCCAGCCAGTACAGTAATTCCCTTCCTTGCCTGTTGAGTCAGAGGCATGAGGAGCCCAGGGTGGCCAGGTGGCAGTCTTACCTTCCAGTTCAATGGAACCATTGTTGTGTCTCCTGGTGGAAGCGTTCCTCCTTTGGGAACTAAAATCTCTAGACCCGCAGAGCTTAAGGTTGTGGGGACAGGAAGCAAAACTATTTCTAGGGGATTATTAGGGGTAATAGTAAGTGGTGTCACTCCCAATTCCACCCCTTGATTTCTAGATGGTAGGTTGTGATAGGATGAATTGTGTTCCCCAAATTGGACTGTTCTTAATCTTATTCCATGTCCCTGTGGTGCAACCCATTGTGAACAGGCCCTCTTGAAGATGTTATTTTCAGTTAAGGGGTGGCCCAGCTGAAAGAAGGTGGGTCTTCAATAGGATGACAGAGGCTTTATAAAGAGAAAGCCACACAAAGGCAGGAAGCAGGACGTCAGCGGGACGGGAAGAGAAAGGAGAGGACGTTGCCATCTGACAAGCCAAGGAACCCCAAGGATTATGGCAAGCCAGCACCAGAATGCTACCAACCTCAGGAAGGAGCAAGTCTTGCAACCTCCAAAACCATGAGACAATAAATTCATATTGTTTAAGCCGACCCATTGTGTGGAATTTGTGATGGCGGCTCAGGCAAACCAAGACACGGTCTGTAGTGGAGAGACGTCTATGGTGGAGAGACGTGGTACACTGACGTAAGATGCTGTCAGCACTGATCCCAGGACGCTGTGCGAGCACAGCTGAGGGGCCAGCCCAGCCCAAAAAGGTTCCCAGGCTGAGGAGAGGGTGAAGTCCTTCCCAACTTCACAGAAAACAGAAAATACTCTTACTTCCTCAAGGGACTGTTGCACTGACCCATTGGTCTGACTCTTCTATCACAGAGAAACGAAGCTTTTAAAATTAATCATTTAAGGACAGAAAGCATTTTCCCTGATGCTCAGCAGCTCTGGAGGAAATGCCGCTGGGTGTTCATCTTACACTTGGCACAGAGGGGGTTTCATTAGCAGCATCGTGGGAAAGACCCCATCGTGACCTGGGCTCATGGACTGGCTCCAGGATTAGGGCTGACTAGACACACAACAGGTTCTAGGCATGCCTAGTTCCCCATCTACATTTCTGTCCACCCAATTCTCTTTCCCCGTCTGCTCAGTAAATATAGTCGTTCCCGGGAGTTCTTGCTTAAACCTCCCTTCTACTTTCTATTTACTCTCTTCCCACCCGTCTTAGAGACTTCTGCCTCTAAAAGTCTGCCTCCAGGTCCAAGAAGGCCTTATTTTCAGGCCTGAATTTCCAAATGCTTGCTAGATATCTCACCAGTGCCTCAACACCATGAAAGCCACTAATACCAGCAAACGCTGTTGGGTGCTAAGTAGGTGTTTGGTACTGAGCAAGCCGCTTTCACGGCTACTTTAATCCTCTCAGAAACCCCACTTGACAGAAAACCAAACACCACCAACAAAACAGGTGCCAAGAGAGGGAAAGACAGCTGCCCAAGGTCAATGTCCCTGGGAAGTGGTGGAGCCAGATGTTGAGCCCAGGCAATCAGACTCCAGAACTACGAGTAGCTTCCGCTAAAAGAGATTATCCCAACGCACACCTTTTACATAATTTTAAAGTGATGTGAGGAACAGGTGTTAGAGGTTAGAGCAGTGGTTCTCAAATGGGGAGGTGGGGAGGAGGGTTGGCCCCTTTCCTGCACAGGGGACATTCGCCATATCTGCAAATATTTTTGGTTGCCACAATTGGGCTGTGGAGTGCTCCTGGCATCATCCTACCATGCACAGGGCAACCCCTACAACAAGGAACTATCCAGCCCAAACGCCAACATTGTCAGGGAAGAGAAAAACCCTGCTCTGGGGAATCAGGATGAAGCAAGACTGGGAGAAAGTTTCAGGTGCTTACGCCCCCCTCACCAACTGTGCAGGACCCTCCGCCTCCCCGACTCCTCCATCCCTAAGCTCGTCCCCTGAGCCTTGGCAAAGTCTCAAGCTCTTACCCGCCACCTACACTGCCTTCCCTGCACAAACAGGAATTCATTATCTCCTTCTTCAAAACCTTCTCCTGCTCTTTATCACGGTTAAAAATACCGCCTCCTCCTCCTCACGGGGGAGCACCATCATGCCCACCTTGCTCCTTCTCATCACCTCTCCCTTCCCCCACTGTCCACCAGCGGCCGCCAAGCTGTGCCTCTTTGACCTCCCCAAACCCCTCCTGCCACCCTCTCCTTTCCTACCTCACTACTTTGGGCCCAGAGGGCTTCTCACCTTATCTTTCTTCCAGTCCTGAGGCTGAACTCCCTTTTTATTCATCCACATTTATTGCCTAAAGTATGAATTTCATGAGGAATTAAACTGGGTGGGGTGGGCGGGGTTTCAGAACCACCTAGCTAGCTCCTCCTCTGCGAATCTAGGATAAGTTCAAGATGGACCTTTAGAGTTCTTTGGCCCCGTACTCCAGAGGACTAGGCGGCCGGCTCCCTGTTCACAGTTTACCCCCACCCCTCAAGATCCCATCCTCTCTCAACCTCAGGGCCTGTTCCATCAACTAGCCCCAGCCCTGCCTCTTCAACCTCTCCAACTCCACTGGCCCCCTCCCAGCAACCCACAGAGGTGCTTGCCCACCCACCTTCAGAAGCCTCCGCCCTTACCCACTTGCTAGACAGCCATATTTCTGGAAAGGGTTGTCTACACTTGCTATCTCCAGTTCCACACTTCCCACTCACTCCTCAACCCCCTGCAATCTGGCTTCCAGTCCCTCCACTTCATCAAGACAGCTCTGGTTATCAGCCTTCTAGTTGTCAAATTAAATGGACACTTGCTTTTTCAACCCTTATTTTATTGAAATTTCCGGGGCATTTGAGAGTGCTGGCCATTCCTTCTTTTTAGAAGCAATCTCATTCCGTGACCCCACTTTCACCTGGATCTCCTACCATTTTTCTCCTCTGACCACTCCATCTCTGTCTTCTCTGTCCACACCTCTTCTTCTGTTGCCTACGGTGTCCCCAGGGTTCTGTGTTGATCCTATTATCTTCTCATTTACACATTGACACCTTTCACATCTGCATCCTGCACCCACAGCTTTAGCCACTAGGAAAGGCAGTCCAGTAAGAGCCTGGACTGCAGAGCTCCTCTGCTCTCTAAGTGCTTGACCTTGGGCAAGTTACTCAACACCTCTGTGCAGAGCCTTTTAGTCTCGCTGCTCTCCATGTCTGAACAAGTGCCACGTCCTCAGGCCGCGCTGACCCTCCAATCACCCAACCTCGTGACGCGCCCGTGCTCAGCCTTGGCGCAGGCACATGCCAGGTGCTCAGGCGAGATCTGTGTATGAAGGAAAACGGTCCTGGATTGGTTTCCCCAGAAGCCAACCTTGAGACGAGGAGGTGGGTACGGGTGGTTTATTTGGGAGGTGATCCAGGAAGAACAAATGAGAGAGTGAGAAAGTGAAGCAGGGAAGGGAGAAAAGGCATGAAGAGTTAATGAGAGAGTTACTGCTGGGACAACTGGGACTCAGTCCCACTGGGGATCCTCTGGTGAGCCCTGCTGAGCTCAGGGCAGAATCGCCCCTCCTCAGGGACGGGGAGCCTGGGGCATTTATCCTGACTGCTGTCCCTCTTTGGTTGAGGACTGCCCTGGGGCCACTAGGCTCTTCTGGGCTGTACAAGCTCCCCTAGCTTTGGGAGAAAGCCTTTAGGCAGCGAGGAAGAGTAGGGCAAGCATTTCAGGTACAGTTCCTGGGCACAGACGGCATGGATCTGCGGGCCCAGGGGCACGGAGCAGGGCATCAACAGCACATGTGCTTTTAGCTCTGCCTGATGGGTAGCTCTGCCCCTTGTCTACCTAGACAAATTCCACCCCTTCCTTGAAATTTAGTTCACGAGCACCCACTTTTTGGATCCTCTCCCCACATGCTGATTTTGGGTATTCCCTCCACCCTATGCTCTGTACCCCCATGACACGCTGGCCATCTCTCTGTAAGAGTACTTACCTCCCTGCCTTCTAAGCTTTCCTGTCAGTCTTCCTTGGAGAGCGGGAACCAATCTAGTTCAGCTTTGTAGATCTAGCGCCCAGAGGAGTTTGGGGCACATTATAGGTACTTAAAAAATGTCTCTAAAGGAATTCAAACTCACCTTGCTCTGCGCCCTACCCAGAGGAAGTGTTCAATAAATACAGGTTCCCTTTCTTCCCACTTTCTCTGCCATCCAACTCAACTAGCAGGGCGCTCACCTAGCACACGTCATGTGAGAAGTTCTTCAAATGAGCCTAAGTGTTGGGGGAGCACAAGGCAGGGAGCAATTGACTGCAACTGTACCTATAAGCCTGCCAGTCTTAATTACTTAGACTTTTACCAGAACCATTACTAGAGCTGCCTGGAGCTTCTTCCATTACGTAGGTGGCCCCATTTGAGAACCTCTCTGCCAAAGCGGAAGATACAGGGATTGAGGGATGGAGTAAATCTGTTTGCCTTAAGTAGGACTCGAACCTGCAACTCCAGCCTTGTTTGCATCTTTCATTCATTCAGTGTGTCTTCATGGAGGGCCTCCTATGGGCCAGCACTGTCCTTGGCACTGGGATACAGTGACAAACGAGAAAGGCAGTGGTCCTGCTGGGATGCAGCTGACCCATGTGTGGGGAGACAGATTAAATAGCAGCAAGGGTTGTGAAGCAATAAAACAGGGTATACGATGTGTAGGAGAGGTGGAGGTGGAGGTGCCAGGACAAGTAGTCACATGGCGGGGAAAGCCCCGCTGGAGAGCTGACGTCTGGGCTGAGAGGTGAGTGCCAAGAATCAGTCATGTGGAGATTCTTCAGGCACAGGGAGCAGCAATTGCAAAGGGCCTGAGGCAGGAATCTGTGCAGCCCCGGGCTTGTCGCATTGATACCAAAAGAGAGTTGCAGAAAACATGACAGAGCTGGATCTAAAACAGAGGCTTGGTCCTTGCTTGGAGAACAGCAGCTGATAACCCAACTTTCAGTTCCTAGCAGGTTCATTTCAAGCTTTTTGTTTTCACTCATGGGTGCTGTGTTCCTTCTTCAAAGTCTGACTGGGTTTCAAAGGAATCTGAATTGCATACAGCAAAACCACCAAGTGGCATCTCCACGTAGAAACCCCCAAAATGTGGCATTTCCATGGGAAACCACAATGAACCACTCCCACGGGTGGCCCAGTCCAGGTTTGACTGGGCTGAGGTTGACTTTGGTTTTCCCAAAGTTTGCAAATCTTCTCCAGACTTTTGAACAAATCTCCCAATGTCCTGACTCTGGGGTTAAGAGCAAAATCCCAAATTCCACGAGCTTTGCTGGGTTTCAGATTTCACCAGAAATGGGTCTGCCACAGCCCTAACCTTTCCTGCTGAGAGCAGTTTCTGAAACGCTGCAAAGAAAAATAACCATCCAGTGATTAGGAGGGAAAATGAAGTTCTAAGGGGAAAGACCACCGTCCTTGGCTTTGTAAGTAGGCACAAATTCACACCCTGCACACCCACAAATTAAAACCCTTCTTTCTCTACCTTCTCTTAAAAGCAATAATAACTATAACAACGGCTATCGTTCATTTGAGCGTTCATTTACCATCTGTCAGTCCCTGACTAAACAATTGGTTTCTAGATCAAACCTATGAAGGAGGTATTGCCACCTCTCTCACATTTGAGGAAACCTCGGTTCAGGGAAGTTAAGTAACTGGCCCAAAGCAGCACAGCTAGGAGAAGGCCAGGTTCCAGCCTACGTCGGGGTCCTATGTCCACGCTCTTAACCACTACTCTATCCTGACCCGGAAAGGCCCTGCCGCCCAAGCCCTGGGCAAGATTGAGGAAATTAGCAGAGAGTAAGCGGTGACACCGGGCAGCCAGGAGAATCATTTCTTCTGAAATCCCGGGAAACGGAGAGGAGATGGCACCTCTAAGCGCTGTAGGATGGGAGAGAGGCCGAGGCCCTTTCCCGGCGTCCCGGCCTTAGAAAGGGCCTCCCAAGGCCAAGGCTTCTTTCTGTATGAATCCCACCCCTCCCACCCTGGGTCCAGAGGCGGGAGGCGCCCGACCCCGGCCCAGCGCGCACGCCGGGGCCGCCGCGCCCCCGACACGAGGTCCCGTGCGCCCACCCTCCTTTTCCCCGCCCCTGGTCGGCGGGCCAAGGGTTAAGTCAGGCGGGAGCCCCCCGGCCCCGGGCGGCCGCCGGGCCGGGAATGCTTAGTCAGGACTCCGATTTCCTGCCGAAGTGTTTGGATTTCCTGCAACCCGCGCCCTCCGCCGCCGAGCGGGATCGTCCGAGCCGCGTCGCGTCGCTGCGGCCGCCCTCCCCCTCCGCACATGGTCGTCCGCCCCTTCCTGCGCCGCGCTCGGCTCCCGCGCCTCGCCGCCGCCGCCGCCGCTGCGGGCGGGCACCGTGCGCACGCGAAGCCCCGCGCCCGCGCCTGCCGCCCAGTGGGCTCGTACCCGGCTGCATTTCGGCGCCGTTTGGGGAGCCGCGACCGCCCGGCCGGGGGGTGCCGAGGCGCGGGCGTCTGCGCCGCCGCTCGGGGAGCCGGCGCCGGCCCGCGATGGAATAATGCCCAGCGGCCCGCCAGGTCCCGGTGAGTTGCAGGGCGCCGGGACGGGCTCGGCGGGGCCGGGCGGGGTCGCCCGAGGTCGTTCTGCGTCCCCTCCCCGGTCCCCAGCGAGGGCTCCCGACTGCATTCCCGGCGAGGGGCGCCCTCCCTACGGGCAGGGGGCGGGCGCGGGGACGGGCTCTGCAGGGCCGCCGAGGCCGCCGTGGGGTCCCGCGCCCCTTCTCCGGAGCGGTGCCCGGCGGCCCCTTGCTCTACGCAGCGCCCGGGCGGGGGCGGGCGGGGCCGCCCTTCTGCGCTCCCCTCCCGGAGAGGTGCCGGGACGGCGCGCCCCGCGGCCCCGACCCGCCGATGGGGCGCTCTCCCGGCGCGGAGGCGCGGGCGCGGGCGCCGGGCGCGGCATTGTCTCGCTGGCGCGGCGGAGGAAAGTTGCCCGCGGTTCCTGGAAGGGCCGGTGGGGCCACTGCCCGCGACTCCGCGATCCCCGCCTGAACACGGCGCTGCCAGGCAGGCCCCAGGCCACTTGCTTGAAGCCAACGAAGCGAAACAAAATGATACGGAAAAAAAAAAATCCCATTTGGGGCTTGGCGTTCGCTCACGGGAAGACAGGGGAAGTGGCTTGTGTTTTCCGCTCGTACCATTTTGGGATCTGCTTTTTTGGAGAGCAACGTAAAGTTTTAAAGAAAAAAGAAACTCGCTGGGGTCCGGTGTTCCGCGGTTTAATGTCTGCTGAGAGTTCATCTCGCACACTCTTTACGCGGTTTTCTTGAATAATTTGTTTCCACTAGCGCATGGAGACGGTGGCCAACTCCACAGCGTCGTTACCTTTCCCTAGCTTTACCTGTGCTAATCAGAAAGAACGAGAACTTTTCCCAATTTTCCCCCATCTACTCGGTCAGATTGTCTTGGCGTAATTGAGTATGGGGTGTCAGTAGGTCATGGATTGCTTAGTACAGTTTTGGGATTGTAAAATATAATTCCGCCTTTAGGCCAGTTTTATCTTTACTTTCACCCCAAGGGCTTTGCATCTTGCAATTGGAGAGCCATTGCATGGCATTAAGAAGATGCAGGGCTTCTGGAAACACCAAATCTCAACAGTTTAGAAAGAAAAAGTAGCTCAGCGAACATCTGTTCCAGCCCTTGTTACAGAGATGAGGCTGAGAGAGATGATGTGACTTCCCCAAGGTCACACAGCCAGTTGGTGTCAGGACCAGGAATAGTTTCCAAGGCTTCACACTCCAGTCCAGTGCCCTTTCCACTGGGCGGGATTTTGGTCTGCCAGCCACGGCAGCTTTGGAAATATGTCATCTTCGCATTATCACCTTCATCACTTTATTGCCTTCTCTTGTTCTAGCTTATCTGCTGCTATTTTTGAGATATGCAGTTATCTCAAACTACATATTTTGAAATGTGGAATTTAAAAAATTTGCTGAACCCTGTTCTGAGATTCAGCCAGCAAATGGATTTGAAATATAAAATGGGTGGTTTGTTATATAGGGAGTTACTTTCCTTCATCCCATTCATTTTTTGAAAATAGAAACTCCCAAGTCCAAAAAAGGGCAGTATGTTAGCACATAATGTATACTGCATGATGTTCTCTTGACTTGATTTTCAGCCCTCCTATTTCTTTTGAGCTGGACAGCCCATCTATTTTCTCATGAGAGCTCTGAATGGCTGGTTCTTTGCTTTTAGTATGTGATAATGTTGGAGAGAGAGAGGACTTTTTTTGCCAGGTTGCCCATTGGTGAAGAAAGTTGAAATTCCTTGTATTTCCGCAGTCCTCATCAGACACAGTAAACCAGATTTTCAAAATCAGTCTGAGACTTGCAGCCCCAAAATGAATTTGTGCATTCAAATGGGGTCCTGTCTGGTGAGGACCCGCCTCCCGGCTGGCATCTCTGTGCTGCACCCAGGGGAAAGAAGGGGATACGTATTATCTGGGACAGTATTGTCCCTGCTTTTTCTCCAGCAAGTTCGCGAATAGATTTGTCTGAATCCTGCTGCTCCATTCTCCTTTTTCCCTGCTGTTTTTTTTTTCTTCCTACTTACATCTGGCATAGGCTCTAGAAGGTTTTGCTAGGGGAGTGCACAAATGAGCCCCACATAAGCAATAGTGACATTGCCATTTAGCATTTATTGAGCACTTGTTGTATGCCCCAGACACATATTACCTCCTAAGAAGTCCCAAGGAGGAGAGCCTTAACAATGGACTTCACTCTCAGATCACCTGGAATCCAGAATCATTCTTTCATTCATTCATCCTCCAAACATTTGTCACGTGCTTTCCCCATGGGAGGTGTCAGGCATGCAAAGATGAGTAGGCTCTGGTTTTCAAGGCCTTCTGTTTCCAGCCTCATCCTTCAGTGTCAGCTCCACACTTTCTTTTTAAATTAGTCAACTCAACACCTGTGCATTGTCTGCCTGCTACACGCAGAGCACTGTGTGAAATACAGTGAGATGGTGATGAACAAGATGGAGCTGCTCCCTGCCCTCATGGAGCTTAGATTGCAGGGGAGGAGATAGTCAAAAAAGGAAGAAGCAGGTAACGTCTGAAAAGTGAGCGATTGTGATACTTGTTACCAAGGAAACAAGCACAAGCAAGGGACAAGCAAGGGACTCAAGGGGGAGGGGGCTGAGTTTTGCTAGGGAAGGCCTTTCTGGGAGGGAGAAGTTGAGAAGGTACTGGTGGGCCTTCTGGGCAGAGGGATTGGAATGTGCAGGAGAGAGCTTGATGTGTTCCATAGAGGGAGGGAGGTCCGGGCTGAATTGTGGGGAGTGCGGGGAGAATAGCACAAGGTGAGGTTTGAGGGAGGCCAGCCCACACTGGTGCTTTAGGCACGGCTGGTGGTGGGGGCCCCCATCTAGTACAAAGGGAAGCCCCCTGGAGTGAAGATGGAATCTGATTGACCCTTTAAAGGGATCACTTTGGAGGCTTTATGAAGAGGGGATTACAGGGACAAAGAGGGGAATCAGGGAGATGTTTGGAGGTCCTTGCAAGGAATCCTGGAGGGAGAAATCTCCCAAGGACCGTGGTGGTAGCAGTGGGGGTAGAGGGAAGTGGATGGATCCTGCTTCCATCTTGGAGGTAGAATTGATGGGACTGTGTGATGGGAGAAACCAAGGGCGGTTTCTAGGGCTCTGGCTTGAACGGTGTGGTGCGGGTGGGAGTCACTATAGGAAGCATACATTCGTGGAGAAAATCCCGAGCTCTGTGTTGACCATGCTAAGTATGACATGTCTACAAAGCTTCCAAATGGAGATTTCCGGCAGGCGGACAGGCATGTGACTCTGCACCTAGAGTTACTGGCTGGAGACATCAATGTGGAACTCAGCAGCCTGAAGCTGAGCCACTAACCCCTTAGTGGCCAGCACGCGTTCTGCTGGTTCAAACGTAAGCGTTTGCTTATGTGCTTCCTCGGATGGGATGTTCTTCCTTCTTCCCAGGCTAACTCCTACTCATCTTTTGAACGCACCTTGAAGATGTCTCTAACTCCCTCCCCCACTCTCAGATCCTTGGATTTACCTTCATCAGGACATTCCACTGAAGTTACCTTTTTAAGTATCTTTCATGTATGAAAAACTTGGTTCAGGCCCTGGCACATAGTAAGTGTCCAACAGGTATTATTATTATTATTATTGTTAGTGATGGGGGCCATAGGCAGGCCCATAAATAAAAATTATGCTTCATTAGCGTAAATGCAGTGGTAGATGGTGTATTAGTTTCCTTTTGCTGCTGTAAGAAATTACTTCATAGTGGCTTAAAACTATACACACATTTCTTATCATACAGTTCTGGAAGTTAGAGGTCTGAAGTGGGTCTCACTGGACTGAAATCAAGGAGCCAGCAGGACTGCATTTCTTCGGGAGGCCCTAGGGGAGAATCCATTCCCTGGCCTTTTCCGGCTTCTAGAGGCCGCCCGCATTCCTTGGCTCACAGCCCCTTCCTCCGCCTTCAAAGCCCGCACGGCAGGCTGAGCCCTTCTCAGGCTGCCATCTCTCTGGGTCTCTTTAGTATCCTCCCTGCCTTCCCAAACATGATCATCCATTTATTCCTTCCTTCCTTGAAACCCTTCTCTGTGCCAGGCTTTTCATGAGAGGCTCAAGTTGAAGATCCATTTCACTGTGCATTCTTCAGGCTGCAGGACAACTTGTTCACTTTCAACCCCAGGACACTAACTCTTCTCACCCTGCCTGAGGAGTACACTAAATTTACCAGCCCATGGAAAGTCTGCTTGTCCACCGACCTTGGCATCCACTCCAGGGAGGGGCTGAGAGGGTAAGGGGTTGGTACCCTGATTTAAAGTCTCCTGTGGTTGATTTCCCAGCATAGCGTGAAACCCCCCCATAGGGAAGGCAAAAAAACCCCCTTTAGTATAGCTAAGAGCTTGGTTCCAAACAGCCAGCCCTGTCCCTAAAGCAGGGCTGGGGAGAGTGGGGCTAGATCAGGACAAATCCATCTGAACCACTAGGGGAGAAGTAACGGAGGGCTTGGCAGCATGTGGCAAGGAGCAGCCACGCCACTGCAAGGGCTAATTAAGTCCACATTTCTGAGGCCCTCTCATTTAGGAGAAATGGGCTCCTGTCCCAGAAACTTGCAGGAAGTAGACAGTTTCCCGAGACCTTAAGCACTTTGAGAGCCACGCTGGGATGCAAAGAGGCAGAAGCCATTTGCTGCTCTGCGTTTCCCTGACAGCCCTTCCATTTCCCTCCCTTGGAAATGCTCCCCTTGTCATAATTTTGGCATTTCCTCCGCTGCCACCACCCTGAGCCAGGAAATGTGAAGGTGCGCAGAGTTAGCCAATCAAAAAGTTAGCAAGCGATGTCCTTCCAATGGCCGGTCCAGTCGGAGTCTGGTTTGGGATCAAGTGCCTGCCAGAGCTTCCCTGGGGTGCAGCAGGGAGTTGTAGAACCAAGCCGGCTGCGGCGATCTCCAGGCAGGACGGGGAAGTGCCTCAAGACAACACTTCAGGGCTGACCTTGAGTTTTCCACGAAGGCGCTTTTCCAAAGCTCTGCCCGTGTGTACCTCCACTGTCCGTTGTGTCTTTCTATCTAAATCGTTATCCTTTCCAGGAGGAACGTAAAAGGAGTGCTCAGCCATGCCTTTGGAGTCCTCCTTGAGAAAGGACAGGGAACCAGGAGGCCTGGGGTCTCTGACTGCCTGCAGCTGAGAGGGGCCCTTTCTTGGTTTCCTTGCATCTCTACACTTAGCTGAGATACTGTAGGAAGAGCCCGGGGATGCCCAGAGTGGTCGCTGTCCTCACAGTGAGCGTGTGGGGGACAGCATTTCTCGTTTGCTTGCCTCTTCTGTAGGCTGAGCGCCTTGAGGGAGGGGCCGCACCTTCCTCCTCTCATTTCTCTTGTCCAGCCAAGGGCAGGCCTGGGCAGGAGAGGTGCCTTGGCTTGAGTTGTTCCACTCTGTTACCATGTTGGTTGAATTTTCTCACCATTGAATTTTTAATTTGAGTGACTGTACGTTTTGCTTGTAGACATTCTCTCTGGATCATTTGCACATCAGCCTGACCTTTTATACTCAGACCCTAGGAGGGAGAGGTGGAAGGATGGAAAGAAGGAAGGCAAGAGGGAGGGAGGAAAGAAAGGAAAGAAGGGAAAAAGGGAGGAGGGAGGAGGGAGGTAGGGAGGTAGGAATAGAAGGAAGAAGGAAATTTATGTGTTGAAGGAGATAAAACCTCGTGCAAAAGACCTAAGAGAATGGAAAATAGCACTGAACTGAGACTCCAAAGTCTGAGTTCTTTGTAGTCCAGGAGCTCAGTCTCCTCACGCGTGTGAAAGGGGTGGCAGCTCCTGTCCTGGCTCTCCCTCTCCCCTGGCACGTGGGGGGGTGGGAACCTGAGGAGTGCGTCGGGGGTGGCCAGGTCTTTCCAGTGGGCACCTTGCCTCGCAGCCGCCGAGCCGTTTAGGGACTCTTCCTTTTCCAGTATCACCGTGGGCGCCGGGGTAGGACCACAAGCGTTTCAAGCCTGTCCACACCACGGAGCTGCTCTTTGGTGTGTGGTCAGTTGGGCCTTGGGGGGCTGAGCTGGCTCCCATCGCAGGGGCGTGCTCTTTCCCCAGCAGTCCCCTGGGCTGCGCAGTGAGGGTGAGCTGCGGGTGAGACCCGTTGTGGGGTGGGACTTCCACATCGTATTGTCGTCCCCATCACTGACCAGCTCTTCCAGAGCCTGCTGCCCTGGATGGTGGTTGTCACCATCTCCCCGTGGTCTGTCCTTTGGCCAGGCCGCTCTTTCTTGCCCCAGGTGATTTGGTGGGTGGAGGGTGGGAGCATTTGTCATGATGTCATGGGAAAACGACTGGACTTGGGATCAATAATGATAGCTAATACTTACTGCACTTCACTACGTGTCAAGCACTATTCTAAGCAGCTTTCCTGTATAACTCTGATCCTCATAGTAATCCTGTGAAATAGATACTCTCGTCCTCCGCAGTATCCCTAAGGAAACTGAGATACCCAGCGCTACCTAACTTCCCCAAGGTCAGATGCGGTAAGTGGCAAGCTTTTAAGCCCGGCGTCTGTGATCAGTGCCCACACTTAACCGTGATGCAGTGCTGCTGCTAAAGACTTGAATTTGAAATCCATCTCCTAGGGGAGAGTCTGCCCTTAGCTTTTCTTACAGCCTCTCCTAGCGTCGGATTCCTCTTCTGTAAATTGGAAAAAAATCTTGCAAGATATTTTTTTCAAAGTTGTTAAATAAAGCAGTATATAAGGAAAGTGGCTAAGCCTGGCTTGGCACGTAATTAGTTTTAAACCAGAGTGGTTCTGAACCTGGGTAAGAGTTTCATTTGCATTATCAATAGGGAGAAGAAATGTGAAAGCGCTAACTCAATTCAATTGAAAGAATTTTAGTTCCACAGACTTCTTCAGCATATCCTCCTATGTGCCAGATGTTTAGGATGCAGAGATGAAAAATCAAAGTCCATGCACTCGAATACCTTGCAGTTAGGTAGGAGAGAAAGGTGTGTGGCTGTTTATAATTTTGGGCCAAGGTCAGTCTGTGCTGGAGTGATGTTGTAAAGCGGTAGCCATGGGCGGGGAAGGAAGAGTCACTCCAGCGGTGGCGGTTAGAGGAAGCTTGGCGGAGGAGGCTTGGAGAGGATGGGCAGTACTTCAGTGAGTGGGAGAGAGCGGGGAAGGATGTTCAAGGCTGCGTTGAGTTGGATCAGAGTCCTGTGGTAGGGATGTGCTGGCAACTTTTTTGGAGGTCTAAGGAAGACAGTTTAAGGAGAAAGGTAAAATTCTTGATTAACATAAAGCAGTGTTTGGGTTTCTCTATTTCCTATCCCCCCACTGTCACAGAGCTCCTGATCTAGAAAAGCAAACTGTGGTGTTGTTTATAGACCTTCCCATAATAGCCTTTAGCAAGTTTCCTCTCCTAGGACAGTTACTTCCTCAGACCTAAAATAGCACGGCGGAAGGGTGGAGATGCAGGATATTTTCAGATTACACTCCGTTTTGCGGTGTGCTTGGGAGGCGAGTGGGTGACAACTGTAGCAGACACTGTTGGTTGCCTGCTCAACGGTCCGTTCCCCCTCGTCCTTGCTCACAGAACGTTGAACTTTTTCAGAAGTCCACCTTCCAGAGGCTTTGACAGAGGCGCCCCCAGCCCGAGCTGAATCGCCATGGCCCTCTTACCCGTGGTAATGATTGATTTAGGAATGAGCATGTCACACAGCTCTGGCCAGAACGATATGAGGGGAGATTGTTGGTGGGGCTGGGGGTGGAAGCTTTGGGGAAAGGTTTTCATCCATCTTAAAAGAGACACTTAGAAAGAAACAGCCTGTCTTCTACTGTGGGACGTAGTGGGGTTGTGATACCTGGAACTGTGGTAGCCACTTTGGGACCATGGGGGGGCGGGTGGCTTGCTTCAGGAGAACATGCTGAGAATGGTAGAGCAGAAAGATGGAAGGTATAAGACACTGACCACCCCACCTTTAGACTATTTTGAGTTGGATTTTCTGTTAATTGTAGCTGAAAGCCATCTTAATTCAGAAGAGGATGGCTACCTCATGTGGCGCCTACATGATTCTGGGTCCCCTGTACCCTCCCTCCCTCACCCTATGCTTTCACCCACCAACCACCAACCTGTTTGATGTGCTCCACCAAACTCTTACACTTTTATACCTTCACCCTCTTGCTGTACCTTCCACCTGAATTGCCCTTTCCCTACATTCTCCGCATATTAAATATCCATCCTACTCTTTAAAGCATGCCTCAGAAGCACCCTCCCTGCGAAGCCTTTCCTCATTGTCTTTGTTGCAATGATTTTCTTCTTTGAGTGCCCATAACACTTGTTGCCTCGTTTATTCAAACTTTTACTTATTAAGTGCTTTCTGTGTGCCCAGGGGCTGTGTTGGGCCCTGGCACTGTCTCTGCTGTCCTGGAAACAAGGACATAAGGTATGACAGGACACCTCTGAAGAGGTTCTTGATGCCAACCTACAGGCAGGTTTGGAGAAGACTTCCTACAGAGTGTGGCCCTTGAGTTGAGTCCTAAATAAAAAATAGGAATTAGCCAGGAAAGAATGGAAGGAAGGGAAGGCAATTCTAAGTGTAGGGAACCGCCTAAGCAAGGATGTGGATGGTAGAAGAATAAATAGCGTGGTAGGTGCCGGGGAAGGCAGGAGCCACATCCTGAAGTTCTAAGAAGTTTGGCCTTTTATCTTAGGCCGTTGAGGAGCCATTGAAGGGATTAAGGCAGGAGAGTGATGTGCTTGATTCCTGCCCTTTAGAAAGGTGCCTCTGGCTACACTGGACTGATAGATTCAGTAGGTGAAGACAAGAACTAAAAGCAGGGACACCTGTTAGGGGGCCCTTATGGGATTTTGGGAGCACGTGGCCCAGGAGATGGAGAGGGAAGATAGAAAGGTATTGGGATCAACCGGCTCAGGGATTGATGGATGAGGGGCATGAGTTGGGGGGCGGGCAACTGATGATGCTGAGCTTTCTGGCTTGTTGGTGAGGCTGTCTCCTGGTCTCACAGGCTCTGTGTCCCTAGCATGCACAGTTCCTGACTTTAATGGAAGACGGGGCGAGAAGAAGCAAGCCTGCCCCCTCGCGTCTTTCTTGTCTTCTCCAACAACTTCAGCTCTTTGGTTCCTGTTTAAGTGGCAGCATGTGGAGATGTGACGAGGTTTTCCTGGTGTCCTCGCTTCCTAGGACCATTGCCTGTCTTTCTTGCTCTTCTCCCAACAAACCAATTCTGTCTTTACCCACAATAAACCTACCCTAGCACCTCCAGTCTGGACATGTCCATCCCCACAGTTCCTGCCTCAGGCTTCTCAGCCCTGGCTTTCCTGTGATCTCCTCTGGACCACACAGCCCTTCCCTAATCCATTGCTTCCCCCTTCCAATTTCACCCTCCTCCCAGTCCTCCAAGCTGCTGCCAGGGAATCTCTGTCTCCATCTCCAGGCCTGGGCAGTCTGGTGAGGGAGAAACAATCTGAACTCTTCAGCCACTCAGACCTGCGGTTCAGTCGTGGCTCCCTGCTTCCTCACTGGATAATTCACTTAACTCTTGAGCCTCCCTTTCCCCGGCTGTGAAATGGGCATGAGCTGCCTTACTGAGTGATAGGTGAGTGAGAAAATCCATTAGCATGCCTGCCTAACACACACGCATGCATACACATATACACGTGCGCACATGTGCACACACTGGTTTTCTTTCTTCCTATGGTCTTGGACATCTCGATGAGTGCTTAGTGCCCACCTGGAAGAGTGCCTGCCCCATCGTAGACCAGATATTTGCTCCAAGTTTGATGAAAAAATAATGCCTTCCTTCTTCTTTTAATTTAGAGTTTGACAATCACTTTGTTGCTAGACTTGAGAAACTCTCGAGTTGTCCTGTGAGGTCCAGAAGGCGTGCCGCCCTGGCTTTCAGAGGAGTTCACGTGGAGGAGGAAGCGGAAGCTGAGACTTGAGCCTTAGCTCCCTGCCTCCAAGCCCTGTGGCTTCCTGGGCAACCCAGAACCACAGACTGGGGCAGATTGCCCGGTTCCAGGATGTATCATCATGTGAAAGGGTGTGGGCCCTCCAGGCAGCTACTGTGGAGAACAACACATTCAGGCATTTGCATAAGCAGGGTTGCATGAATTTATCAGTGAAGTTTACCTGTGTGGCTCTTTAAAATTCAGTTTTCCGAAAGAATCTTAATGGCCATGATGTGTTTGTGTGGGGTCTTCTGCTCCCATCCTGGAACAAGTTGGGAGTTGATTTGGGTAAGTGGACTTTAGCCATGATATTTTCAACTTATAGTTTTCAGACGGTTACTGTGTTAGGTGTTTGCTGGTGGTAATCCTGACGGAGCTGAAACCAGAAGTCTGTAGATGGTTGTCTTATTACCAGAAATAAAGCTTCTGTTCTGGTGTAGACTTTGGTTAAGAATTTTGGATCCTCTTTTGAGGACGACTCAGAGTTTGAATTCTAACACTTTCTGGCTACTTGCTGACCTTGGGCAAGTTTTGAATCTCTCTGAGCCTCAGTTTTCTTACCTGTCAGATGGAGACTTCTACTTCATAAGTAAAAATCCTGTGAAATAATACACGGACAGCAGTGAGAACAGTGCATGGCACTCGGTAGCCAGGAAAAGAAGAAATGCTAGCCATCCTGATGATGGTGAGGATGGTGATGATGATGATGATGTGGTGGTGGTGGTGTTGATAATGGTGGTAATGGTGATGATGAGGATGATGAGGATGATGCTCGTGATGATGATGGTGATGATAATGGTGGTGATGATGATGATGGTGGTGATGTTGATGATGACGATGATGATGATTTTGGCACCTGGCCTGAACATTCTGACCAAAACCAGGGTCACATGTCACCTATGGTATATGGCCTTATGGCACTGATTCAGCTAACACTGGCATGAATGTACCTTCCGATTTTGTCTGCCAGGCATGAATCCAAATGGCATTTATTGAGAACTTGCTTGGTATTGTTCTAGGAGCAGTGATTGGAAGTAAGTACTCCTAGTCTAGAGGGTGAGACTGATGCTAAAGGAACAGTTCCTCGAGGGTGAGGTGACTTTTGATCTGCCATGTAAATGTGCTGAAAAGGGGATCCTCAAAGAGCTCTGAGCGGGCGGCCCTTGAGTCACCATGTAGTTAGGGATTGATGGGCGAGTGGGGGCCAAGGGCAGAGACTGCGTGCAGGTCCAGGGCAGTAAGCACAGCTACTGTGTGCCAGGGATCGAGAAGGGTTTGATGTGGGATGGGGAAGAGGTGGGAGCTGGGGGGTGGGAAGTGGAGGCAACAAGCCTGGAGAATTGAGCAGGAACAAGATTGAGAAGGAGATTGGCTTTAATCCAGCCACCAGGAAGATGAGATTTGTGGGCTCGTGCTTTAGAAACTCCACTCTGACGGGCTCAGCTATAACTCCTTCATCTCTGAGCTGTCTGTTGGTCTCCCTATGTGCTGTGTTGAGAAGAAATTCAAACAGGAGGAGGAAACACCAATTTTGAAGGATGAAAAGAGAAGCAGTGTGAGACCTTTCATGCTATAAGACAGTGTAGTGTGGTAGAAAGAACGTGAACTGGGGCATCAGATAGTCCTGGGTTGGAGTCCTGGGTGGGAATCCCAGCAGTGTCCCTGGCTTTGTGTCCTTGAGCCTCAGTTTCCCTGCCTTTTCAGTTGCATTGCTGACACCTACTGCAGAGGTTGTGGAGGTTAGAATGAGTTTCTGTAGCCACGTACCTGGCATGTGCGCAGACCGGTCTCTGGAAATGGCCAGTGTCAGTTCCGATCCCAGCATATCACTGGGAGGATTAAACTGTAAAACAGCCCCGAGCCTACAAGGTGGCCCTTGGGCCTTGAAGGGAAGAGCACAGATGGAGAGGTGTGCTGCATGACTGAGCCGCGCTGAAGGGCCCTTGACAAGTGGAGTGCTCTCCAAGGCTTGTCTACACGGCGGAGGCATGTGGATAAATGCTTCTGGAGAGTGGGGACACGTAGCCACCAGCCCAACAGGCTGGAAGGGCCCAGGATCCTCCTGAGCTGGGCAATCCAGACTGGCTGGGAGAGGGTCCAGAAATTCGGGTTGGCTGGGCCTGCCTGTGTAGGCCAGGGACTAGACAGCCACAATCCCAGGAAAGAACCTCATGCGACTCTCCCATTGCCCAGCTTAGCCCACACTGATTGATTTTTTTTTTTTTTTTTGAGCTTGACACATTTCACAATTTCTTTTTTTTTTAGAAAATCTTTTTAAATTATTTTTTTGTT